>OZ018324.1:47141018-47368518 GCA_963969495.1 Ceratothoa steindachneri | reverse complement strand
CAGCACTCGGCCGCGTCATGGCCCTAATCACGTTCAGCCGGGCCTGCGTCCGTTCCCTCATGTGCGTGACGGACAACTGCCTTTCCACCCAGACCATGAGGTACTGGTAGGAGTCGGTCCAGACCAGCCCGACTCCATGGACGCGCTGCTGCTGGCCAGCTGGCGTGGTAGTTTTGATAGCTATGGCACGGGACTTGTCTGCTGAGATCTTGAGCCCCAGTTTTTCGCTCTTTGCAGTGATGTGCCGCGTAAGCTTGCCGCTGCGCCCGGTAACAATGAGGGCCAAGTCGTCGGCGTAGCTGAGCACGATGGTTCCTTTCCGATAGGGAAACGCCATTAGCTGCTCCATCAGCACGTTTAAAAGGATCGGGCTGAGGATGTCACCCTCGGCGTCTCGTTCTCGAAAGTCAGGTAGAGAGACTTTTGACCCTGGAACTTCACACGGGACCGGCGGAGCTGAAGGTACTCCTGGAGCCAGCCCAGCAGTCTCCCAACACAGGCATTGATTGTTGATTGTATAGGTTTATTGTGCAATAGAGTACATTTATACATAATCATAATACAAATAATAATAAAATAAAAACAAAACAAACAAACAACAAAAAAACAAACAAAAAAGACAAATACAGTAATAATATGATACAATAATATAAATACATGTATAAATGCACACATTACACAAAGCGGGCAGCCCGTCAGTGTTGGCGTGCAGTAAGACGTGGTGGAGCGTCCCACGCGTTTCTTATCTGCTGCAAGTGGGTGGCGTCGGTCTTCATCACCTGTCGCCCGGCTGGGCGCGAGCGGCGATCAGCGCGGAGGGGGTGCTGTTCTCAGCACCTCCAGCAGCTCGTTTGTTGGGGTGTAGAGGACCACCTGGGCGGCTCTTGCCTCTCGCGCCCTGAGTAGGGCGCCTCTTACAGGGGGAGGGGCTGGCGCTCGCTCTGGCCTGAGGCGGGAGGTGGCTGGGCAGGAGAGGAGGTAGTGCACCAGTGGGCGCCGGGAGCTGCCGCCGCAGTGTTCGCACCTCCCTGCCACAAAGTTGGCGTGCAGCTCTTCCCGCGTGGAGTAGCCCAGCCTCACACGCTGTAGCAGCACGCCGTTCGCTCTGGGCTGCTGGAAGGATGGGTTCAGTGGGCGATAGGCTGTGGCTGCAGCATACCACGCCGCTTGCCTCTTGATTGCTTCCCATTCTTGGTGCTGCTGGTGGGTGTTGTGGGCGGCCCTGCGTTTAACCTGCACCTTGAGCTGCTGCAGGCTGGGGCGCACGGTCCAGGTGATGATGGGGCCGTGGGCGGCTCGCTTGGCAGCATCGTTGCCGCGCACACCAACGTGGCTGGGAATCCAGTGGAGCCGGACACGCCTGCCCTGAGCTGCCAGGTCCTGCAGGGTGCACAGGATGGTGGTGGTGAGGTGGATGTTGTCCCGGGTGTGAGCGTGGGCGTGAGCGTGCTGCAGCGCCTGTAGTCCCGACCGAGAGTCAGTGTGTATCACCACAGTGGCCTCCCGGCGGAGCAGAGCGTGCTGGAGGGCGTGCAGGATTGCTACCAGCTCCGTCTGGAGGGTGGAGCAGTGGTCTGATGTCCTCCACGCTTGCGTCAAGCCGCTCATGACGAAGGCGGCGCCGGACCTCCCGCTTTCGGGGTCGACGGAGCCGTCGGTGAAGTACACTGCGCTGCCTGGCTCCGTGACCTCAGACATGGCCATGAGGGCGTGCTGGCGCAGCTCCTCGGTGAGGCAGTTCGCTTTGCTGTCGGGCAACTGTGTGGCGGTGAAGTGTGCGGCGGGGGGGGTCCCATGGTGGTGGTGGAACGTAGGCGGGGTTGGGGGTGTCGGGGTCGCGCCACAGCCAGTTCCCTGCCCGGTTGAGGGAGTTGGTTGCTAGGCTGACGTTTACGAGCCACCTGTTGTTACGCAGGCACTCGATTCCCTGCGCCACGGCCATTCGGAGTCTCCTCTGCGCAACACCTTCCACGTCGCGCTGGAGCACTCTGGCCACCCGACAGGCCACAATGCAATCCACCCTGGCGGTGAGGGGCACCAGGTTGGCCTCACTCTGCATGACACAGGCAGTGCACCACCTGGGTGCCCCTAACATGGTCCTCATGGCGGTGTTTTGTATTACCTCCAGGCGCTGTTGCTGCTGCCGGGGCAGCGCTACAAGGACCGGTGCACTGTAGTCCACTAGGGAGCGCACTGCCTGGAGGTAGTAGAGGCGGAGGACGGGGAAGGTTGCACCAGCGCTCGGCCGCGTCATGGCCCTCATCACATTCAGCCGGGCCTGCGACCGCTCCCTCAGGTGCGTGACATGCTGCGTGAAGGACAGCCGGGCCTGCGACCGCTCCCTCAGGTGCGTGAAGGACAGCCGTCTGTCCACCCACACTCCGAGGTACTGGTAGGAGTCGGTCCAGGCCAGGCCGACTCCTTGGACGCGAAGCTGCTGGCCAGCAGGTGTGCAAGTCTTGATGGCCATGGCCTGGGACTTCTCTGCCGAGATCTTGAGCCCCAGCTCTTCGCACTTGGCAGTGATGAGGTGCAGCGCTTCTTGGGCCCGCGCGAGCTTGTCGCCGCGCCCGGTGACGACGAGTGCCAGGTCGTCGGCGTAGCTGAGGAGGATGGTTCCTTCCCGATAGGGGAGGGCGACCAGCTGTTCCATCAGCACGTTGAAAAGGAACGGGCTGAGGATGCCGCCCTGGGGTGTCCCGTTCTCGAAGGTAAGGTAGGAAGACTTGTGACCCTGGAACTTCACGGGGGCTCGGCGCTGGTGAAGGTAGTCCTGGAGCCGGCCCAGCAGTCTCCCTCGGATGCCCTTCCTCACAAGGGCGGCTAGAATGGCGCGGGGGCTAGCCAGCTCGAAAGCCTTCTCGAGGTCAAGGAAGACTACGATGGTGGGCTGGTTGTTGGCGTGAGCCAGGAGGGTGATGAGGCAGTCCGCAGTGCTCACCCCCCTGGTGTAGCCGAACACGTGGTGATGAAGGCTTCCCACGCTCCACTGTAGGCGAGTCAGCACCATCTTCTCCGCCGTTTTTCCGGTGCAGCTCAGGAGGGAGATTGGCCTGAAGGTGGTGCGATCCTTCGGCTTGGGGATGGGCTGGATGTCGGCGTCCTTCCAGGAGGGCGGCAGACGGCCTGCCAACCACGACGCGTTCAGAAGGGCTAGCAGCGCGGCGTCCCCGGCGGGCCCAGCGTGCGCCAGCATAGAGTACCGCACTCCGTCGGCTCCCGCCGGTGTGTCACGTCGACGTTTCGCCCTGGCCAGCTCCTCGAGCGTGAAAGGCTGGTCCGTCGCGTGCGGCTGGCCCCGCGCCTCCCTGACCTCTTCGTCGCGCTGTGGGCGTAGCTGCTGCTGGAGGTAGCTGGTGTGGGGAGGAAGCTGCTCGCTAGAACCCCTCGCTGTAAAGCAGTTCGCCAGCCGATCTGCCTCTTGCTGTGGGCGTGGGTGGGCAGCTGGGCGGGTCGGGGCGGCGCCTGAGGCCTTCCTGAAACTCCCCCACAGCTGGCCGAGGGAGGTGTGTTGGCTGAAAGAGGCGCACCACTCCAGCCACTTTGCCTCCCTGGCGCTTAGGGACACCTGTCGCGCGCGGGCTACCACGTCCTGCAGGAGCTGCAGGTTGATAGCCGTGGGGCGCTTCTCGTACAACCTCCTGTGGACGTTGATGCGGTGATTGTGCTCCCGGACTTCCTCGTTATAAAACCACCAGTCCGGGCGCCGGCGGCGATTTGAGGCTGTCCTGGGCATGGCCGCGTAAGCTGCACTCTCTATGGCCGCCGTAAGGTCCCTCTCCTGCAGGTGCAGGTCCGCCGGAGGCACATACGTGGACCACCATTCGGCCAGGGAGGCTTGGAACTTTGCCCAATCCGCCCTCCTGACGTTCCACTGTGGCGGCGGGAGAGGAGGAGCTGGTGGGGCCACAGTGAGGGTGGTGAGGGTCCCGTAATGGTCGCTGGTGAGGGTAGGGTGGACCTGCCAGGTGGCACCGGGCTGTAGGTCGCCCGACACCAGCGTGAGGTCGAGCCGCCCCCCATGGACGTGCGTGGCCTCCCCTGTGTTCAGTAGTCGAACGGCAGGAACTTCTTCGAGCAGGTCGGCCAGGTGGCGCCCGGTCACGTTAGTGGGTGACACAGACTGCAGCACGGGGTGGTGGGCGTTGAAGTCGCCCGCTACAAGGAGGCTGGAGTGGGATGCGAGGGAGAGCAGCTTCCCAACATCCAGCGGGAACCGCTGGCTCCTGTATATATTGTATACAGTGAGAGTGAGCGGCCCCAGCTGTAGCTCCAGTGCCAGGACCTCCACGCCGTCCCCACAGTACACGGGTGCGGCGATCCTCTTGTGCGGGATGGTGTTTCGTATGAGGGCTGCACAGCCACGCCCATTTCCGTCACCAGCCGGAAGCGAGTGGAGGGTGTAGCCTGCGACTCGCCATTCAAAGCTGGCGGGCGTGAGAGTCTCCTGTAGGAGAACCAGGTCCAGGTCTTCTTGGAAGACGGCTTGCAGCAGCTCATGTTTCTTGGGGCGGAGCCCCTGAACATTCCACTGCAGCACCCTCAGCGTGGGCTGGGCTGTCAATCCGTGCCTCCATCTTGGTTGTGGGCGTGCGGTGGGTGCAGAGGGTGTTGGATGGGACCTCTCGGCGTGGTAGATGATGGTTGGGGCTGGAGGGCTCCCTCTGTGACGGCGGTTAACACCTCTTCGCGGAGGAGTGCGTCGAGGTCCTGCTCGGTGGGGGCTGCGGTGCCCTGCCGGCGGTCGAGCAGCTTCTTCACCAGCTGTACGACACACGCGAGGATGACGTCCACGATGGCTCTGCCCTCCTCATTGAGTCCCTCGCAATAACCCGGGGGTCCACGTTGAGACCCTGTCGCTGGTTTGGCATTGTGTAGCACCGTGGACTGCTCCTCGTCTGGGCGGGCGCGGTGGGCCCGACGCCTGTGTCCCTTCCTCTTCTGTGGCTTGGGGACAGAGGGGGTGGGTTGCTGGGTGGAGGTGTGAGCGGAGTTGCTGGCTGTGCAGCTACTGGTACCCTCTCTCGCTCCCTGCCTGTCCTCTTCCCCTGTCTCGACCAGACTTGTGCCAGGCTGTTGAGGGGTAAGGGGTGGGTGGGAGGTCCACGCCGGCCTGTTTGGTGGTGGCGCTGGAACAAGGCGTCGGTTGCCTTGTTGCTGGGAAGGCCCACGTGGTTCCCCCTGCCTTTGCCGCTCCCCCTCCTGTGTACCCCCCAGACGTGTGCCGGGCAGGCCGAGAGTCGCGGGTTGATGGCTAACCCACGCCGACCCGATTGGGGGTGGCGCGGCAATGAACCGACGCTCTCTTCTTTGGGTTGGAGGGGCACGTGGTTCCATCTGCTGCTGCTGCCGCCGGTGACCCCGTGGCATCCTTCTCTGTCGCTCGGGGCACTTCGTGTTCCAAGCGTGGTGCCCCTTGGTGCAGTTGGGGCACCGTGCCGTGGTGGACTCGCTGGCCTTGAGGCGACCGATACACTCCTCCGTCGGGTGCGCTTGGCTGCACACGCCGCACTTGACGGAGTTTTGGCACATAACCTGGAGATGCCCGAAGCGCTGGCACTTGTAGCATCTCACAGGCTCACCTTGGTAGGGGCGCAGGGCGTAGCGGCCCCAGCTGCCCAGGTCCAGCTTGGGTGGTGTCGGCCCCTCGTACACTACAAGGATCTGCCTGGTTGGGACCTTGTCTCTGTGTGCGAGGAGCCGTGTTGCCGAGAGCACGTGGGGGTGAGCCTCGACGGCCTGGAGTGGCAGAGTGGTCGGATACCGTTGAAGCACCAACTTGTGCCTCTTCACTCTGGGGTCGAGAAGGATCACTCGACCCCCCTCCTCGGCAAGGCGGCGCAGCATGGCCTCCGACCCATCGTCTTTCGGGGTGAGGACGTATTCGCCGTTGAGAGTAGGGCGAATGACTATCCGCAGGCCAGGGTGTGCTCTCTCCAGCTCAGTCACAGCCTGGTAGGCACTGCTAGTGTTGCTCTGGTGCACCAGTTTAAACTTGTGCCGAGGTCCTCGTCGGGAATGAGACACTGTACCCAGCCTGCCTCATTCTCCTGCTGGGCCTCCTCGGTCTGGGGGCTCTCGTCGATGACGAGGCGACCGCTTTCATCGCTGGGGGCCTCCTCTGCCTGTGAGAACTCCGGCTCCAGTGTTCGGGCGGTCCTCTTCGGCGTGGAAGTCTCGTTCGGTGAGGGTGGACTTAACCCATTCCGCGTCCGCTTGGCAGACTTCGGCGTGGTGGCTATGGACGCCGCCCCTTGCATCGTGGCGTCACTCTTGTTCGCCCATCAGCGCCACGCGTGCAAAGGGTAGAAGAGACAAATGCCCACTTTACAAGCAGGACAGGAACAGGAGGTATCTCCAATCAACTCGTCCACGCTTGCTTCCCAACACAGGCATACCTCGACAAGGTTATTTAATTTATGAAAAATATGGCAATAATATTAATAAAATAATATATGAATATAAAATTAGAAATACCAAAATTAGAAGAAATACAAAAGATGTGAATTTTATTCATTGATTAAATAAAGAGACAATGCCTGAGGGGTAACTAAATTATTTTTGGTTTAAGTGCATTTTAAAGGATAAACTACAAAAACTTACATTTTTACAAGACTGTGTCTACAATGAATGACGTACAATTTGAGAAGGAGTGGATAGGATACCTTTCCGGTTTAACGACAGTATTTAATTCATCGAATTCACACAACGAGTGACATAAAACTTCATTACTCTTCTTACTCACTCTACTACATTCTAGAATATGTATACGTTATATAATATTATCTTCCTTCTCTAAACCACATAAGTTCGTCACATAATCTATTCTCTATCTCAGATCTATCTCACTCTTAGATATATCTCTCTCGCAGTCTGTCTGTCTGTCTCTTTCTAAGATTCTTTCTCTCAGATCATTTTCTCTTTCATATCTCTCTCTCACTCTCTCTCTCTTTTAGATATATCTTCCTCTCTCTCTCAGGTCTCTTTTTATCCCTCTTTTTCTCAGATATCACACTACCTCTCTCCTTCTCTGATCTCTCTCTCTCTCATTTTTCTCTGTTTCTCATATCTCTCTCTGTCTCCAATCTCTCTCTCTTTCTCTCAATCCCTCTCAAAAAGTTATTGCGAAATGTGGAGGCGCTATTAATTTCGGGTTAAGTAGCTGAATGGATTAAAGACTGGTTGGGAAACCGGAAACAAAGTGTATTTGTTAATGGGTCTGCATCTGACTTGGCCCAGTAACTAGTGGAGTGCCACAAGGTTCAGTTCTTGGTCCATTATTGTTTATTATATACATCAATGACCTAGATGAAGGAATTCACTGTAGTATCACTAAATTCGCAGGCGATACTAAACTGGGAGTTAACGTGGCGAATTATGAGGATATGGCTAATCTCCAAGGGGACCTGGACAAAATAGGTAAATGATCCAAAACCTGGCAGATGCCGTTTAATGTGTAGAGGTGCAGAGTTATGCAGATGGGTTACAGAAATCAGTGGACTACACATTACTTGACTGTAAGTTGTTTATAACAGAGAAAGAGAAATATATAAGAGTACTTATAACAAGCGATTGGAAATCTTCGAAAGAATGAAAGGAGGCAGAAAAAATTATGAGATATATCAAGAGGCAATTTCAATTCTAAAATAGAGATATCGTCCTTTCTCTATACAACTCACCAGTATGGCCACATCTGGAATGCTTTGCACAGGTTTGGGCGCCCTTCCTCAGGAAAGACGTGTGGAGGCTGGAGAAGGTACAGCTTAAAGCAAATACATCAATATCATCAATCAGATACAAAACTACGAAAGAAAGCTGGCGGACCTCAACTTATTTTCACTGGAGACAAGTACATTATGAGGGTAACTAAACTCCGTCTACTGAATTATAAACTGTATCCACAATCTGGATTAAAGGAGGCTATTTCCAATTAATGTTAATCCAGTACGTGGAAATGGACGTGAATTAGAGACTAAGATATTTTCTACAAATAATAGTGGAAATTACATTTCGTATAGTCTAGTCAATGCATGGAATTGCATCTATGGTTTCCTTTCCATTTACTCATATACCTCCAACTGTACTATAAATCTTTATGCAACAATTGTTTAAAATAGTTCCACTGTCTTTCTCTCTATCAAAATTATTTCAAATTCCTCTATTTGTTTCCAACGATATAATATAGCTCGTATTTTTTTAATAATAGATTTCCATTCGACTCAATTTTAATGATTACTGTTATTTTATCGTTCCATTAAGGATTCTTATTTTATTTTTTATTTCATAACAATTGTTTTCCCTTAAATTCTCTCAGATGCAAATTCTTGGATACTTATCTCAATCAGTGAGTAGCTCTACCTCAGATTGTCTCCAGGGTGACAAATTATTGCAGTTATTCTCCAGTCAATTATCTAATCATCCAAATTCAGAGGGTTTCTTTTTATATACCTTATTACCTATCCCTCTTGCGGTTGTTAATGATTATTCCTCGTTAAATCAAACACAATAACTTTGTGATCCTTCTGAATATCAATTTCTTGCTAATGATCGAACAAGAGAGAAAAATGGGATATTCGTAGTGGAGAGTAAGATAGAGACATCATGGCACAAGAGGCTGACATAAATCGATGTCTGCCACTTGTCTTTGATCTAACTTGAGCGAGAATGTCTTTGGCTTATAATTATCACATGTTCATTTGTATGCGCATCGATTTCCACCAATGCAATGTTAAGGAATAGCCGAGAGATTAATGAGAGTAATTTTATTGTAAGAAACGGTCAACCATGCAATCGTTCTCTTTAGGATTGATGTTCTTGATACAAGTTGAGGAGTCTCTTCACTCCATTATCTATTTGACATTTCTTTTAGTTTATTGATCTTTAGGTTCTTGGTGTAAGACTATTCTTCCACTCACTTCAATTCTATCTATCAGCGTGAGTTGTAATATTCGGAGTACAATTGATGAACCCTCTGAACAGACCATTACGTTTTTTTGTATCTTAGTCTTCTATTATTTCTCTTCCTTCGATTGAACCCTTCTGTAGTCAGTTTATTATTTTCGTGGCTGCCTATCTCGATGGGAATTCTAACTGGTCCATTTAAGAGCCAGGAGTAACATCACAAATTCCCTTCCATGTTTTGAATTTTTCTTTGTCGCTCTCACGTTGGCTAAGTTCTTAGACTCGTTCATTTTAGTTCCAGCTCTCTCTGGTTCGCGTTCCATTTCAGCGCATTGTAGCTGACACACAAAGAATCAAGATCACCGTAATTCTTATAGTACGATAAGGTTGATAAATTAGAATCACCTGAAGAAGAATTGGAAATCCAGTTAAAACTAAAAGTCCCAATTGTTTATCTTATATCGGCGTGTACTGTTTTTCTAGATTGACATTAAGAAGCTAGTCAGTAAAAAATGTCATGGTAGCTTAAACTTTGAAGGCATGTCGATTTACCTACCTCTCTATAAATATTGAAATATTTGATATGAAATATACGAAAAAGGGTAGTAAATTAGTTCATTCATTTAACTGCATATGTATATTGCTGTCCAATCATTCCTCTGAATTCGACTCTATTCATTGTATTCAATTAGGTTGGTCTTCGCAACTGGTATTAGTTTCTGCTGGAGATTTAAAATTCGGTTCTGCTTAAAATATTCATCCATTTATCTTGTATTAACTTCCTGTCTTCGATTGTATTTTATCTAAATCCACCATAAAAACATACCTTCCTGTTTCAAACAACATAAAGGCCTTTCATATTCTTGGCATTTAAGTACATAAGCTTTCACTCTTCTTTCATGAGTAGTTTATTTGTTATTAGTGATGTTTCCCTGCGCCACCACAGTTAGGATTTGCGATGCATTAGAAAAGCTGATTAGTTTGGTCGATTAGCTTTTACATGGTAACATCCCCAAACGAGCCCCAACTTTTGATAGGCTTCATTTCTTAATTTTCTTCAAGGATTGAATGAAACTTTGGTGATAACTAGAATATTGTGTTTAAAAACATCATATCAAAACATGAGAGTCTTTGGACCTTTCTTCTTTATTCTAAAGCACGTGTTCGAGATGACCTCCATTTTGCTCTCTGCATTTCTAAAGGCGCAGCACAAAGTTGTCCATGACGTCCTTACAAAGCGACCGACTAATGGCTCTGATCTCTTCCCTGATAGCTTCATTGAGCTTCCTGATGGTCCTGGCTCTCTCTAAGTACACTTTGTCTTTAAAGGTAGCCACAGAGAAAGAATTCGGGGAGAGGGGATAAGGTCTGGGTTGTGAGATCACCACACAAAATCAGTCTTGCGACTGATCACACGGCCACCAAAGTTCTCTTTAAGCCAATCTCGGAACAGGTTTGAGGTGTGAGAACTTGCTCCACCTTGCTGGAACCAGAACTTCCCCATAATTGATGGGGATGGGATCTACAGCTCCATCTTGAAGGTTTTGAGGACCTCAACATACCGCTTCTTGGTGACTGTCACTGTCGCTCCAGATTCCTCGAAGAAAAATAGTCCGATGATGCCTCTAGCTAAGATTGAAGTCCATACCTTGTACTTAGTGGAATGTAGGAGCTTGAAAGCTACCTCATTTGGTCTGGAAGTCCCCCAGAAGACATTTGTCTTCGAGTTTGAGTTTACCTTTCCTTCAAGATGGAGTTGAGCTTAATCTGAGGTCCAAAGGAAGTTAAGGAAAGTTGGGGTCTCCTGAATCTTCTCTAGTATCTTGACTGCCATAGCCTTTCTCTGCTCCTTGTCTGAGGTGTAATGGTCTGCTTCGTCTGTATTCTGTATTGGTAGGCCTTTACATCCATTACTAGCACTCTCCTGCAAGTCTCACGGGATATACCGAAGGACTGACTTCGCTTGCGCAGAGAGTGTTTTGGACTCTGCTGAACTGACTTTCGCACGCTCTCGACCAGCTCAGTTGTACGCTTCCTGGGGCGTCCTGAATGGCTTGCACGGTTTTCACTTGCTGCATTGAGGTTCTCCACTGTCCTATAGTTCTCGAAGTGGTCCACTCAGTCCTGAATTCTGCTCTTGGACGGGTCTTTGGGCATTCGAATTGATACGCGAAAGTGTCCTGCACTTTCTTGAACGAGCCTGTCTTGTAGTAATGTTTGACGCAGTATATTCTTTGCTGGAGCTTCCATTAGGATCTAATTGTATTCACAGGCGTTGCTTCTGTCATGTCCTGCAAAGTAAGGGTGATTAGTGAATAAATGAAGGATATAATCACAAAAAGTATGTACAGGCCCGTTTTTTTATCACCCTGTAGTCGTGATGTGTAATCAATATGGTTTTGTATCAGATCCTTAAGTTTTATCATTTAAAAGGGAATCTTTTGAGTCCTAATGAACTTTAGCAAAGTCACATTATTCATGGCAAATTTATTTATCACTAATCCCATAATATGAATAAATTGATGTCGATTTAATTATGATGTATAAGAGCTTTCTATTATATAGAAAAGAAAGATCCAGCGACAAAGAGAAATTTGAAACATGGAAGGGAATTTGTGATGTTACTCCTGGCTCTTAAATGGACCAGTTAGAATTCCCATCGAGAGAAGAAGCTCCGAAAATAATAAGCTGACTACAGAAGGGTTCAATCGAAGGAAGAGAAATAATAGAAGACGAAGATACAAAAAAATCGCAATGATATATTAAAAGGGCGCATCAATTGTATTTCTAATATAACAACTCAAGCTGTAGATACGAGTAGAATTGAAGTTAGTGGAAGAATATTCTTACACCAAGGATCTAAAGGTCAAAGACCTACTAATTTACTCTTAATCTATCATTTTGAGCTCGATGTTTATTTTCTAGGCCTCAAAGCAAAAGAAAAAACTTTTATCTGAACTCTTTTGCAATAGAGAAAAAACAATCCTTACGACGTTTTTTTGCCATTTAAATTTTCTCCTATAATTTCATTTGCTTTACTTATTTTTAGGGGGCAGTAACTATTTCCTCCTCCTAAAGATTAAAATGGGAAATTGATTTTGCGGAACTTCGCTAAAACTTTAGAATATAAAAAAACAACAACAAAAGGAGCCATGCCTGAATTTTAATAAAACCAGGAAATAGCATCGTCACTCCCCCCTACGGGGGGAGCTTGCGCTTCACTACTAAGATTAAAATTTAAAATCTAAAAAAAAAACAGCCATGGTTAAATTATGGTTAAATTTGTATAAATTTTCTCAACTTCGCCGAATATAATAATTTTAAAAAGGAACTCTAAACTAAATTTCCCTCCTTTCAAAACATTACGTTGCTAAAATATAGTTATATAAGATATATAAAAATAAATTTTATGTACTTACCCATTTAAAATTCTTTGTGTTTAAAAATTTCACAAAATTTTGATACTTATATTTATTTCTGAACTTCACCATTTTGTTTTGTGATATTATAAAAGAATTATTAGAAATAACTGATAAAAAAACATAAGTCATAACCAAACTAAGATGAAATTATTATTCAAAGTTCCAGCGCCACCACCAAACAGGCCGGCGTGGGCTTCCCACCCACCCCTTACCCCTCAACAGCCTGGCACAAGTCAGGTCGAGACAGGGGAAGAGGACAGGCAGGGAGCGAGAGAGGGTACTAGTAGCTGCACAGCCAGCAACTCCGCTCACACCTCCACCCAGCAACCCACCACCTCTGTCCCCAAGCCACAGAGGAGGAAGGGACACAGGCGTCGGGCCCACCGCGCCCGCCCAGACGAGGAGCAGTCCACGGTGCTACCCAATGCCCAACCAGCGACAGGGTCTCAACGTGGACCCCCAGGTTATTGCGAGGGACTCAATGAGGAGGGCAGAGCCATCGTGGACGTCATCCTCGCGTGTGTCGTACAGCTGGTGAAGAAGCTGCTCGATCGCCGGCAGGGCACCGCAGCCCCCACCGAGCAGGACCTCGACGCACTCCTCCGCGAAGAGGTGTTAACCGCCGTCACAGAGGGTGCCCTCCAGCCCCCACCATCATCTACCACGCCGAGAGGTCCCACCCAACACCCTCTGCACCCACCGCACGCCCACAACCAAGATGGAGGCACGGATTGACAGCCCAGCCCACGCACCGGCGCCCACGCTGAGGGTGCTGCAGTGGAATGTTCAGGGGCTCCGCCCCAAGAAACATGAGCTGCTGCAAGCCGTCTTCCAAGAAGACCTGGACCTGGTTCTCCTACAGGAGACTCTCACGCCCGCCAGCTTTGAATGGCGAGTCGCAGGCTACACCCTCCACTCGCTACCGGCTGGTGACGGAAATGGGCGTGGCTGTGCAGCCCTCATACGAAACTCCATCCCGCACAAGAGGATCGCCGCACCCGTGTACTGTGGTGACGGCGTGGAGGTCCTGGCACTGGAGCTACAGCTGGGGCCGCTCACTCTGACTGTATACAATATATACAGGAGCCAGCGGTACCCGCTGGATGTTGGGGAGCTGCTCTCCCTCGCATCCCACTCCAGCCTCCTTGTAGCGGGCGACTTCAACGCCCACCACCCCGTGCTGCAGTCTGTGTCACCCACTAACGTGACCGGGCGCCACCTGGCCGACCTGCTCGAAGAAGTTCCTGCCGTTCGACTACTGAACACAGGGGAGGCCACGCACGTCCATGGGGGGCGGCTTGACCTCACGCTGGTGTCGGGCGACCTACAGCCCGGTGCCACCTGGCAGGTCCACCCTACCCTCACCAGCGACCATTACGGGACCCTCACCACCCTCACTGTGGCCCCACCAGCTCCTCCTCTCCCGCCGCCCCAGTGGAACGTCAGGAGGGCGGATTGGGCAAAGTTCCAAGCCTCCCTGGCCGAATAGTGGTCCACGTATGTGCCTCCGGTGGACCTGCACCTGCAGGAGAGGGACCTTACGGCGGCCATAGAGAGTGCAGCTTACGCGGCTATGCCCAGGATAGCCTCAAAGTCCGGGAGCACAATCACCGCGTCAACGTCCACAGGAGGTTGTACGAGAAGCACCCAACGGCCATCAACCTGTAGCTCCTGCAGGACGTGGTAGCCCGCGCGAGACAGGTGTCCCTTAGCGCCAGGGAGGCAAAGTGGCTGGAGTGGTGCGCCTCTTTCAGCCAACACACCTCCCTCGGCCAGCTGTGGGGGAGTTTCAGGAAGGCCTCAGGCGCCGCCCCGACCCGCCCAGCTGCCCACCCACGCCCACAGCAAGAGGCAGATCGGCTGGCGAACTGCTTTACAGCGAGGGGTTCTAGCGAGCAGCTTCCTCCCCACACCAGCTACCTCCAGCAGCAGCTACGCCCACAGCGCGACGAAGAGGTCAGGGAGGCGCGGGGCCAGCCGCACGCGACGGACCAGCCTTTCACGCTCGAGGAGCTGGCCAGGGCGAAACGTCGACGTGACACACCGGCGGGAGCCGACGGAGTGCGGTACTCTATGCTGGCGCACGCTGGGCCCGCCGGGGACGCCGCGCTGCTAGCCCTTCTGAACGCGTCGTGGTTGGCAGGCCGTCTGCCGCCCTCCTGGAAGGACGCAGACATCCAGCCCATCCCCAAGCCGAAGGATCACACCACCTTCAGGCCAATCTCCCTCCTGAGCTGCACCGGAAAAACGGCGGAGAAGATGGTGCTGACTCGCCTACAGTGGAGCGTGGGAAGCCTTCATCACCACGTGTTCGGCTACACCAGGGGGGTGAGCACTGCGGACTGCCTCATCACCCTCCTGGCTCACGCCAACAACCAGCCCACCATCGTAGTCTTCCTTGACCTCGAGAAGGCTTTCGAGCTGGCTAGCCCCCGCGCCATACTGGCCGCCCTTGTGAGGAAGGGCATCCGAGGGAGACTGCTGGGCTGGCTCCAGGACTACCTTCACCAGCGCCGAGCCCGCGTGAAGTTCCAGGGCCACAAGTCTTCCTACCTTACTTTCGAGAACGGGACACCCCAGGGCGGCATCCTCAGCCCGTTCCTTTTCAACGTGCTGATGGAACAACTGGTCGCCCTCCCCTATCGGGAAGGAACCATCCTCCTCAGTTACGCCGACGACCTGGCACTCGTCGTCACCGGGCGCGGCGACAAGCTCGCGCGGGCCCAAGAAGCGCTGCACCTGATCACTGCCAAGTGCGAAGAGCTGGGGCTCAAGATCTCGGCAGAGAAGTCCCAGGCCATGGCCATCAAGACTTGCACACCTGCTGGCCAGCAGCTTCGCGTCCAAGGAGTCGGCCTGGCCTGGACCGACTCCTACCAGTACCTCGGAGTGTGGGTGGACAGACGGCTGTCCTTCACGCAGCATGTCACGCACCTGAGGCAGCGGACGCAGGCCCGGCTGAATGTGATGAGGGCCATGACGCGGCCGAGCGCTGGTGCAACCTTCCCCGTCCTCCGTCTCTACTACCTCCAGGCAGTGCGCTCCCTAGTGGACTACAGTGCACCGGTCCTTGTAGCGCTGCCCCAGGAGCAGCAACAGCGCCTGGAGGTAATACAAAACACCGCCATGAGGACCATATTAGGGGCACCCAGGTGGTGCAGTGCCTGTGTCATGCAGAGTGAGGCCAACCTGGTGCCCCTCACAGCCAGGGTGGATTGCATGGTGGCCTGTCGGGTGGCCAGAGTGCTCCAGCGCGACGTGGAAGGTGTTGCGCAGAGGAGACTCAGAATGGCCGTGGCGCAGGGCATCGAGTGCCTGCGTAACAACAGGTGGCTCGTAAACGTCAACCTAGCAACCAGCTCCCTCAACCGGGCAGGGAACTGGCTGTGGCGCGACCCCGACACCCCCAACCCCGCCTACGTTCCACCACCACCATGGGACCCCCCCGCCGCACACTTCACCGCCACACAGTTGCCCGACAGCAAAGCGAACTGCCTCACCGAGGAGCTGCGCCAGCACGCCCTCATGGCCATGTCTGAGGTCACGGAGCCAGGCAGCGCAGTGTACTTCACCGACGGCTCCGTCGACCCCGAAAGCGGGAGGTCCGGCGCCGCCTTCGTCACGAGCGGCTTGACGCAAGCGTGGAGGACATCAGACCACTGCTCCACCCTCCAGACGGAGCTGGTAGCAATCCTGCACGCCCTCCAGCACGCTCTGCTCCGCCGGGAGGCCACTGTGGTGATACACACTGACTCTCGGTCGGGACTACAGGCGCTGCAGCACGCCCACGCCCACACCCGGGACAACATTCACCTCACCACCACCATCCTGTGCACCCTGCAGGACCTGGCAGCTCAGGGCAGGCGTGTCCGGCTCCACTGGATTCCCAGCCACGTTGGCGTGCGCGGCAACGATGCTGCCGACGAGGCTGCCAAGCGAGCCGCCCACGGCCCCATCATCACCTGGACCGTGCGCCCCAGCCTGCAGCAGCTCAAGGTGCAGGTTAAACGCAGGGCCGCCCACAACGCCCACCAGCAGCACCAAGAATGGGAAGCAATCAAGAGGCAAGCGGCGTGGTATGCTGCAGCCACAGCCTATCGCCCACTGAACCCATCCTTCCAGCAGCCCAGAGCGAACGGCGTGCTGCTACAGCGTGTGAGGCTGGGCTACTCCACGCGGGAAGAGCTACACGCCGACTTTGTGGCAGGGAGGTGTGAACACTGCGGCGGCCGCTCCCGGCGCCCACTGGTGCACTACCTCCTCTCCTGCCCAGCCACCGCCCTACTCAGGGCGCGAGAGGCAAGAGCCGCCCAGGTGGTCCTCTACACCCCAACTAACGAGCTGCTGGAGGTGCTGAGAACAACACCCCCTCCGCGCTGATCGCCGCTCGCGCCCAGCCGGGCGACAGGTGATGAAGACCGACGCCACCCACTTGCAGCAGATAAGAAACGCGTGGGACGCTCCACCACGTCTTACTGCACGCCAAACACTGACGGGCTGCCCGTTTTGTGCAATGTGTGCATTTATACATGTATTTATACTATTGTATCATATTATTACTGTATTTGTCTTTTTGTTTTTTTGTTTGTTTTTATTTTATTATTATTTGTATTATGATTATGTATAAATGTACGCTATTGCACAATAAACCTATACAATCAAAAATCAAAATTATTATTCAAATACTCAAAAAAATCCCCATCTTAAATTATAAAGTTAGTGATGATTTCCCATTCCTAATTCTTTTTGTCAAAAAAGAATTCACAAACATTCAATAATTATTGAATGTTTCGGTTTTTTCAAACAAAATTAATTAGAAATGGTGAAGATCAGAAAAATATTATTATAATCATATTTATTTTTCTGAACTACACCATTTGTAATTCTTTTTGTTTTAAAAAATTACAAAACATTTGATAATCATATTTATTTTTTCTAAAGTTCACCAATTTATTTAAAAAAATAAAATAAAATACCTTCTTATGATAAACTATTTCAAAGCCTTTGGACATGAATATATAGATGAGAAATACCGCTTCTTCACCCGAGAGGATATTTTTAAAAAGATAGACCATTCTTCATCCCAATCGAGTATCACCTCCAAAAACTCCATAAGAATGTCTCAGTCTTCAGAAGATAGTACATGACAGTAGCATAGTTTTCAAGCACGCCATTTAAGCTGCTTTTTTAGCACTATTCATAGACAGTGATAAGAGAACTCACTTTCCCTTGCAGCTTGTCGAATTGACTTTTTCGTGCTATGAGTAAACATTTCATGAACAACTTGCACTACTTCCATTTTAAGACCAATTTATTTATGAAGGAAGGGAGCCATATTGCTTTTGACAATGAGGCTAAGGCGTGATGGAACCTGTAACCAAAGAAACGAAAATTGATTAGGTGGTGAAGTTTTCTCTCATCCTTCACATTCACTAGAACTTCTACTATCGGATGGCTACAACTTTTGGACGCTACAACATCTTATTAAAGGGGAAATGTTTCGGAAAATGTAGAAAATGAGGGCCAAGCTCTTTTTTTATCCACCCAATCTCATTTTGTTTAAGTCGGGTCTCTACCACATAGTTAGGCATTGGGAAACCATTGTTAATAATAATGCTAATAATGAGAGCCACTTTGTTGACCAAACTTCATATTAATACATATAATAGTCTTATTTTTTTCTTCGAAAATCGATAATAATTTGTGGGGAACTTAATATTACGACTAAGGTTTAGTCCCATCGGGTGTGGCAAGTTAATGAATGAAACCTACTTTCGGGTCATCTTCATGGTGGCTGCTTTTGGTTCGGATACAACGTAAAACTGTTGGTCTACTAAAAACTAAAATACATCTTAAAAGACTGAAGAACGGGGGTAAAATCCCTAAAAATATTATTTTTGGCTATAAAATTTTAACTATAAACTATTTTAGAATAACATCTATAACTATAATAGCAGATAAAAATTAATGGATGACTTAGTTATAACGCAAATAAATATTTACTAATTTACTATACGGGAAAAAACAAATTACTCCGGGTCAAAGAAATGACGACAGATGACAGAGAAAACGCGTGAGAAAACAAAAGTTGTGGAAAGTTGTTCAAATTTCAGTATTAAATCTTTATTTACGACCGAGGAAAGTAAATTAAGTAATAGATTTATATGAAAAAAATAAGAAAATGTACCCTAATAGGTGGTAGGCTGAGTAAGGTCTTTTTGGGAGTGGCGTGATTACCAACGGTGATTTGTCTTTTGGTACCACTCACGGTGTAGACAAATGGGTTTCTTGATTCGACTTGGCCGCTACCGGTTTGCTTCTGCTGGGAGTGCCTAGTATTCACGAGGCACTGACTCCGAAATGGTAAATAGCTCTCTTATAAATACCTATTATTATTTTCCATAACCCTATATTTTAAAAACTAGATTTTTTGAAGGTTTGAATCAGATTTTTTCTTTTAGTTCGGTTGTCACCTAAGTATATTTAAATTTTTTATCAAAGTTATTTCTAATAATTCCTTTATAATATAAAAAAAATAAAATGGTAAAGTTCAGAAATAAATATAAGTATCGAATTTTTGTGACTTTTTTAAAACTAAAAGAATTACAAATGGCAAGTTCAGAAAATTTATTAAAACTTTGGCATGGAAATTATTATAGCAAATTTAGATGGAGAAAAGAAAAAAGAATCATGATAGGCCGTAGGAAACAGACCGAAGAAGAAGAAGAAGAAGCAGGAGAAGAAGAAGAAGAAGAAGAAGAAGGTGGAGATGAAGAAGAAGAAGAAGAAGAAGAAAAGGGTGTTCAGGGTGTTAAAATAAAGAGTCTATAAAGGGGATTAAAAAAGGCAGTTAAGATTAGCAAATAAGGCCGTAGGCCACCCCCCCCACAGGGGTACCTGTGTAACCAAGCTTTTTGTGTTAAGGAAGAGAGCAGCGGCTTGTTATTATATAATGTGGGCTGGGTAAAGGTGATCAGAGATTTCCTCAAATAAAAAACAATCTTGGAGTTGGATTCCGTATTCTTTATTCTGCGGGAACTTGAAAGGCGTTCAGATATCTCTTCTAGATTCGAATATTTATCTTTAAGCGCCTTCCAGCTTTTTAGGCTCTCGAATAAACCACCTGAGTTTATATTTGACCGCTTAATTTATTTAATATGAACTCAAGTTGATAATACTTCTCACTTTACTTAATTTAATTCATTCACAATGTTTTACATATTTATCGAATCTTACGATTGTTGTATTATTAAACATAAGCAATTTAATAAGATTTTAAAATTTTCCTTTAACTTATTTCATGGATAGAAGTGGGCTAAATATAAAGCCTTTTAAAACATTAAAATAGAAGATTTTGGAGAGTAATTCATAGTAAATTGTTTTATTTTTATCCCAGATATCTGAATCTTTCAGAAGGAAAAAAATACATTATATTAATTGTTTTCGTAAAAAGCTAAAGTTAGACCTTGCATGGTTGCCAAATGTCACTATTTCTCTTATTTTAGCGCTCTAAACCAAGTACCCTTTTCCATAGTCATTTAAACCCGACTTACGAGTATATTAAATGTATCAAAGAATTAAGATTGTAAATTATTATTTATAGACTTTTACATATTTTTGAAAAATACTAAACCAAGATTATTATACGATCGTCTTTCGTTTCTTTTTGAATTCGTTTAAAATTCAGTTACTGGTAAAAATAAAGAAGTGATCGAGAGAATATTAATAATTTTAAGACATATGATTAAACTGTTTAATCTTTGAGCTATTTATATACCCCCCCATTTGGCAGTTCAGTTCACGTAAGCTTAGTGATGAAGTAGCGGGAGTCACCAACTACCCCAATTAACAATCCAAGAAGAGAAGGAGCACCAATCTGAAGAAACACCAGTCACCCACATCGAGAGCGAACGAAGACAAACTATTAACTGGACTGAAGGGCCACTCTTGTGAAGAGATGGCCCAGGACCACACGACCAGGATTCCTCTGCGGGTTGTCGACGGACAACCCAAACCCAGCAGAGAATCCACTTTTGAGGCTGTGTATGGAGCACTGGGCATAGCTATGGTTAGGCTGCTGGATATTCCCTCAGGTTATATCGCCATTTGCGAGAGGGAAAAGGATATCGAGGAAATAACCAAAGAAAAGGCAGTAGAAGCGCTGCGAGCCATTGGACTACAGCCAGCAGTACCCCCCCAGATTCTGGCCCATAGGAGCGTGGTATGTCGTCGAATCGACCCATGGATTGGGCAGCATACCGCGGAGGAGATCCGAGAGGAGATTGAGCTTCGGCAAGCCTGGGCCAAGGTAGCCGAGGTAATTAAGTTTCTGAATAGAAGGGACGGCGGTGAATACACGCATGTGTTCAAGGTGGTCTTCGCGGAGACTACCATGGCACATAAGGCCAAGGAACAAGGACTGCTAATGTTCAATGCCAAGATCAGTGGCGAACAGGTGGAAAAGGGGGAATACACCCCAGTACAGTTCTGCTTCAAGTGCTTCCAGATGGAATCTCACCCCACCAAAGACTGTAAGGAGCCTCAAGAATCCTGTTCCAAATGCAGTCAGAAGGGCCACAATTGGCGCAACTGTGACAGTAACACGGTGAAGTGTATAAGCTGTGGGCAAGGTCATAGGACTATGGCCATGTCATGCCCCGCCAAAAAAGAAATTATGAGAAGAAAGCAGGAAGCCAAGAAGAACGAGGAGACGCGTAGAGCGAACACGTCCTACGCCCAGGCGGCTAAGGCGGCCACCTCCGAGGTGGACGCCAAGAAGACGTATCTGAAAATAGAAAACGAGGGCTCCACCAAAATAATGACATGCATCCTCCATGCACACGTCATGAACTTGGCCCGCCCGGGCACATTTGCAACAGTCTTGAACCAAATGTTGGCAAAGAACGGTATGGAACAAATGTGGTTCCCGGACAACCCACCCTCGGGGGACGTGCTGCATCTGCAGATGGCCCCGAAGGAACAGAATTCTGCAACTACGACTCTTACGGACACAATCAAGAAACCTAATAATAAAGCACGGAAAGTAGCAGTCGAGGCGACAACTCCTGCTCCCACCCATGGTAAACAAGAATCGGCTAAAAATAACAACTCAGATAATAGCAGTTCTTCGGAATCCTCAGATTCCTCAGACACTGATACACCCAAACCCCAGGATAAGAAAGAACAGAAGAAGAGAGTGAAGAAGATAAGGGCGAACTATATCAACCTAAGGATATACGCCTGTGAGCAATTCCCCTTCCCGGAGGAGATGGAAACCAGGAGCATATTCCAGGGCATAAGGTCTAAGATCTACAAATGGGAATATGACTCAGAAGTAGATCCCGAGACTGTGGAGGAGGCCCTGCTCGCGCAAAATGTGATTCTACATCACAGCACATGCGAGCAGATCTCAAACGCTGAGTTTAGGAAGAAGAGAAACGGGAGAAAAAAGAACATCACCCAGAAGCACTAAGTGACAAATAGATGGAGAGAGTAAGCAACAGAATGAGGATTCTGACACTCAACGTGAATGGATGGGAGGAGAAAGCCACGGCATATGGTAACATATTCCGTGTGCACGACCCTAACATCATTCTCATCACGGAGCACGGTATCGACACTACAGCTGGTCGCATTAAAATACCGGGCTACAGAGTGATCATGAAGAACCATTCCCAGGAAAGGTTTGATGGTGCTTCAATAGCTGTCAAGAGGAACATCTCCTTCAAACAACTACCAGAACTCGATGAGTCCTTTGTGGCAATCGAGGTACACACCCTGGTCGGAGACCTCGTGATAGCTGCAGCGTATCAACCCCCTCGACGAGCATATCTCCCGTTATGCAACTTCTACACACTGTTCGGGCACCGCAGAATGGCATTCTTAGGGGGAGACCTCAATGCCAGATGCCGTGCGGCAGGCTATGGTAGCACCAACGATAGAGGCCGAAACTTGGAATTGATTATGGGAAGAAAGAACATTCAAAGGATAGGGCCGGATTTTCCGACCTATATCACTTCCCGGTCAGCAACTAAGCCTGACATAATCTTAACAAGTGAAGGCTTTCCTTTCAACTACCATAGTGAGCCAGGCCCGGCAGTCCCTAGTGATCACATAGCGATTCTCACTACAATATCTCTCGCACCAATCCAGCTCCCAGCCCCTCTCCGGAAAAATTACGCCATGGCCAACTGGGATCGTTACAAGCAACGACTCAGTGACTATGCGCCAGCTGACCTCAGCACGGCGTCGTTAGAGGAGATCGACAGGGAGCTGGAGAGGATAACAACGTCCATACTAAACGCGGACCGCGAGAGCATACCCGTTACAGGGTATAAAACACCTCCTCAGCCCAGATGGACAGAGGAGATGAGAGATATCGCTCGCGTTCACAGGGAAGTGTTCGAAGAAGTACGACGGGAGGGTCCCAGCCGGGAAAGGAGCTTGCTGCTCCGACGCCTAAGCTCAGAGCTTAGAGAGGCTATCAACCTCCAACAGGGGGAAATATGGAACAACTTGATAGCCAAAGTCGACAGCGAACTTAGCCCGGCCAAGTTCTGGCGCCAAGTCAGGAACTTAAAGGGACTTACACCAAGACCCAAGACTCGGATAAAGGAGAACGGAAACAACATTGAGAACCCGGTGGTTCTCGAGGATATGTTCAGGAACTTCTGGAAAAACGTTTTCAGGATTACACCCGAGGAAAACGTTGAGTTCGACCAGGAATTCGAAGGCCAACTGATTGAACAACTTAATCAGGAAACGCATCGCACACACCCACTACAGCAAGTCAACGAAGGCAGGGAGATGGCGGGTCACGGACGTCCCATAACATCAGAGGACGTCAAGGCCACTGTAAAAGCCTTTCGACAAAAGGCACCAGGCTGGACGGGTATTACCAGAAACAACTTGGTTAACGCCCCACAGCAGATCATTCAGGGAATCGTTAATATCTTCAACGCTTCCCTGAACACGGGCTACTTCCCGGAAGGTCTCAAGATTGCGAAGATGATCTTCATACCCAAGGGAGGTAAGCCCCCTGATCAACTGGTAAACTACAGGCCAATCGCCCTGCTGGAGTTCATTGCAAACGTCTACGAGAGACTCCTAGCTGACAGGCTTCAACAACAACTTGCCGAGCTGGGAGCCCACAACCCTCAACAGCACGGGTTCCGCAAGGGTCGAGGAACGGAAACAGCCCTTGCCCTTCTTGCGGAGAAACTCGCTTGCAGTAAAGCTGAGAGGCGGTACGTAGACGTGGTGCTGCGTGATGTTAAGAAGGCCTTCGATAAGGTTTGGCTGAGAGGATTACAGTACAAGATCCTCAACCTCCAGCTTAACCCACTCCTGGAAAGGATCCTTTGCAATTACATCTCCGATAGGAGAGCCCAAATTTCAATCGAGGGCTGCAAAGGACCCGAATTCGAACTAGAAGCGGGAGTTCCACAAGGCAGCTGTCTCAGCCCTCTGCTGTACCTCGTGTACACAATAGACCTGCCTGCTCCAGTGAGGTACGATTCGATGTATCTGCAATATGCAGACGACATCACCCAAATCGTCCTGAGTCCATTCAGGAACTCTGGAAGCCAGGCGCGGGCGACAGCCGTCGAAATAGAAAATATCAATAGATATGAAAGAAAGTGGAAAATAAAGACCAACCGCCAGAAGTTCACGATCATTCCAATGAACCGCCGAAAAACTGATGACGTTGTCGTCAATAATGAACACTATCCGTACTCCAACGAGGGTAATGTCCTGGGCTTACGACTCTTTAAATCTGGATATAAGACCCACATAAATACCAGAGTCTCCCTAGCCAAACGAGAGCTGAAGAAACTTTACCGCTTCAGAGGCCTCAGCGTGCCTAACATCAAGAAGCTGTATATGGCCCTGGTACGCTCAGTCCTGGTGTACCCGGCCGTGATCACGCAGATGGCAAGCTGTACCTTTCTCAGAATGATGCAGAGAGTGCAGAATAAAGCCACGCTGCTGATTACAGGCACGCGAAGGATCGACCGTACTCGGCAATCGACTCTTCACCAGAGAATCGGTCTAAAGCCGATCAATACGGAGGTCCAAAGGCTAGGGAGAAAGACATGGGACAAGATAGATCAAACTATACTCCCGAATTTGAACCTAAACTTAAACATTCGTGCAAACCGGAGACGCGCTATAGGTAAAACTGCTTTGTTCCCAAGCAGTAGAACCTGCGCGAGAGAAGTGGTACTACCTATATTTACGTAGTATTAGTCCACTTCTCTAAAATTATGTGACTCTAAGATACCAAGACTAAAAAGTTTGATGATTAGACAACCAAGTTGACAAATTTTAAGAAACATATTGAAAAAAGAGGCGTAGTGCCCACGTTAAAAGTCCCCCCCCCAAATATAAATAAATATAGTAAAAAATTAATAAAATTAAAACTAAATTTAAATATAAAAGAGGCGAAGTGCCCAAACCTAATAATAATCAAAAGTCAAGAATAAAAAGAGGCGAAGTGCCCAACTCCCAATACCCAACTGATAATAAGTAAACTAAAAGTCAACAAAATTCAAACTAAGAAAAGAGGCTAAATGCCCATATTAAGAGACTACAAAGCAATCAACACTGAGAATCATTCAGCAAGAAAGTCAACCTTGAAAGGCTTGAATGCTTCGAAGGTGGAAATACCTAAAAAGAAATATAAATATTATGACGGAGGAAACTGGCTGTCAATGACAGCCAGCTACTTTTTGACGGAGGAATTAAAATTTTTTAAATACACAACATGAAGAATGCTAGTGATGCCCTAACACCAGGGCAAACTAGAAAACATATTCACACCTTTATATACCTACCACACAATTTCACCACTTTAACCTAATTTGTAATTTGTAAAATTTGTATATATTTATATATGTATGTATATTTTGGATTTGCCCTCATCGACTGTTATTTCCGGTTCAGCGTGAACCCTTATAAGATTTTATAAAACTTTAAATTGCTAATTTTTGAGGTTTCTTTACGTCTCTCATTTAATCTTGTAATGTGATCACTACAATCCGAAAGAGGAAAAATCTCTAATTTGCATTACTTTTACATATAATAGACGTTCAAACTGTTTCTTCTATTCAAGACGACTCATTTGTTGGAAGCAATATTTACTTTTTGAAAACTTAGTCATTTTAGTTATGGAGAAGTGCGTGCGATCTGGAGTAGTCATGCACCTACTCGTACCCTGCAAAATATTTGCAAAACCGTACCATGAGAAATCTTAAATCACATAACCTTTTTGCATATATGTTCCAATTTAGGCTCTTTGATTATTGTAAATTATGTAAAAGTTTCTTTATTTACATATCCAGGTAGTTAGTTACTTTGCTGTGCTCCTGGACTCTTCTGAGCGATCTTTTTATAAGCTTTGTCAGGTTCTCACTTTCCGCTCTGTACGCATGGTTAGGACGTGCTCTTTTGCTCTTGAACATAGCGTTAGCTAACCTAAAGCAAGTCTGTGTCGGCGTTCTTGATCTATGTTAGGTGACATTGTTATAGGATGATGTATAAAGATGTATTTATTGATTACTTAATTTTACACTTGTCCATTTATGTGTTGCGTAATTAGTTACTTTGCTTGTTTTTCATAACTCTCGTTTTACACAAAACAAGTATTGAACCAATTAGGCGAGATAGTGTCTCTATGCCCTTCTTCTGCTCTCAATGTACTTGAAGGCTTTCGAATATACGTGGAATCTTAATGTACATTGAGGAATTAAAAATAATGTATTCAGGATTTGAATACTAATCACATCTACTTCTATGTAGTTTTGCTCGTCTTTGCCATGTCACATATTTCAAAATGTTTCGAACAAATGGAAGTTTACAATGATATAATTATTTATATGTTTCATAAACCCACAAATAGTTGGGATGACTACTAGGTAATCATATTTTTACCATAAGTTATGTTGGAAAATGAATTAAAGTGATGAACAAGAAGCTAAGTGTTAATGCAGATATTTTGTGATACCGATGATTAAAGAATAAATAAATATATAGAGTTAATTAGGCTGAAGAAAGGAAAATTTGGGGAAATTGGGAAACCCTGGTTTGGAGCGAAAGCGTTTCAACATAATTCTAAATTTAATTTATTTCATGCATAAATATCCTATCTCGTTTATTTATACTAGATTTAACACAAACACTCCATCTTTTATCAAATAATAATTTAAAGTGTCAATCTCTGAACGAAATTGAGCTTAAAGTGTGATATCACTAATTCGGGCAACTGTACATATATAGTAGTAGTCGTATATACAGTCTCAAACATATACACACATAAGAAACACGAATATACAGAAGGTGAAATAAATATTACCTTTATATGGACACACAATTTCAAAATGCTTGTTTAATATTGCACCCAACAATTGAAAATCCGAAATGGAAAATGAAAAGCATACAGATGATTAACTGGAGTATTTTGGTTGGTATCCAGTTATAAGCAAGAATGGTGAGAAGGAAGTGAGTGTCATTGAGTGCCTGTTTAGAAAGAGCCCGGACCTTAATCCGATCGGAAATTGTGGAAGACGATAGAAGAGAGAAGTAAAGAAAGAAACCCAAGCACCTTCGAAAATATTTAGGAAATATTACGTAGAAATGGAGAAAAATAGTGCGTTCCTGTGGCGGAAAATGTCAGGGCATAATTGATAGTAAATGTCTAAATACCAAGTACTAATATATTATAACAACCAAAAATTATTTAAGTAGCTTATATCATTATAACTTCTCATCTACCGGGCTTTGCAAAGCTTCTGTTACAGTATGATTTTTATCTTTTGAGAGGTTTACGTGTATGAAAGAAAAAGTTCCTTGAAACAAACCCAAAGTTTTACTATTCCAGCACGTGTCATTAAATCGTCTTTTTCATTGTGTGTAGGTGTGTCGAGATCCAAGTTAAAAGATTCGAGATCTCTGCTCTCCTGCACGCGGACGACCCCTGGGGAGAGAAGAGAATCCCGCTCTGAGTGAAGGAGCACTGTCCCAGACCCCCGAGGGAGAAGGTTTTCAAGACAATCTAAACTGCCATAGGAGTTGCGTCATGTCGTTTGGTAGATCAGTCCTATGGCAATTTGCAATTTGCGATAGCAACCAAGATGTCAACAATCTTCTGAGCGTTAGATCCCGCATGAAGCTCAACGAAATTCACCTGACATCGAAGGTCCCACCTCACATATCAGCCCAAAGATCTATTATCTGCCATCGTTTGGATCACTGGGTTGGATCACATAACGCAGAAGAAATTAAGACGGAGATAGAAGTAAAACAAAACTGGGCAGAGGTGGACGAAATTTACAAATTTAAGAACCGTGATGGAGGGGAATATACACACCTTTTCCAGGCTACCTTCCAGAATTCTGAGATGGCTTCTAAGGCATCCGAAGCTGGCCTAATAATGTTTTGCACTAAGAGCTCTGTGTCGTATATCGAGAGGGAAACTTTTGTATCCGTACAAGTTTGCTTCTCTTGCTACGCCTTAGAACAGCACGCGACAAAAGATTGAAAGTTCCAAGGCAAAGGGTGCTCAGAATTTACCGGCACCGGACACACCTGGAAAGAGTGCACCAATAGAGGAAACAAGAAATGCTTTAATTGTAATGGTCCCCACCGCACTCTTTCAATGTCTTGCTCCATAAAGGAAAATATGGTAAATGAAGAGAAAAGAAATATAAAAGTGGAAAAAAATCGCAAGGAAAATACCAGTTACGCACAGGTGGCATAAAATCAGGAAAAAGAAAACATGCTACTCCAACTAGACCCATCTATGAACCTGGAGTTATTTATGTGCATAATTCATGCCCACTTTGTAAATATTGCCAAATCTGGAAGCTGCGCCACTGAATTAAATAGAATGCTGACTCAAAATAGGATGAAACTTATGTGGTTTCCCAATAACTCTCCCTCATGTGAACCATAGCAAACTCAGACAGGGAGAAAATCTGAACGAACACCAAAAAACAGATCAAGATCTAGGGACCCCCGTTTGAACAAGCAAATTACCCCCGTAACATCCGAAACGATGGAAACTGAACAGCTAACCCAGAAAGAAAATATACTTTAAAAGGCGAGCCAACAAAACAAGAACGCCAAAGGAAGCAAGCAATCCGCACTTAAACATAAAACTAAAGACTTTACCTTAAAGATCTACATATGCCTCACCATCGGCTCCACTACCAAGATTGGCAAAAGTTAAGAATATAATCAAAGGAGTGTTCAAAGGGAAATTTAAGTGGGATTACGATTGTGACGCCAATAAAAAAGACCTGCTCTCAGCATAAAAGGATAGCAACAACGAAATATGCCCTGAATCATGTTTCAATCTCTCTCATGCGCAGTTTAAGAGGAAAAGATCTGGTTAGGTGAGGTCACCTGCACGAGAAGAACCATCGAAAGTAAAAAACATCCAAGGAAAACAATAGGGCATAAAACACGAGAATTATCAACAGAATAAAGATCTTTTAGCTCAATGTGAATGGCTGAGAAGGCAAAATATTCGTCTACAATAACATCATTAGAGAAGTAGACCCGGACATAGTCCTAATCTCTGAGCATGACCTTAATGCAAATAATAACCCCATTAAGATATATAACTACAACACCATTACGACCAGCCACACTAATGAAAAATACGACGGTGATGCAATAGCCGTCCGCAGTGGTATCAAGTACAAGGAGATCGCCAAATGGAGAAATCATACCTCGCAATTAAGATCAGCATGACTATCGACGATCTTATTATAGCTGTTGGGTACCATCCTCCAAGATGTTCATACCTTCTTATTCTCAATTTCCTCCGATTGTTCAGGACGAATAGCTCTACCATTCTGATTGGCGACCCTAATTTCCATTGTAGGGAAGCAGGCTATGCCACGGCATTCAATGGATCAGGACACTTCCTGATCCTTCTTATGGAACTAAATGTGGTACAGAGAGTTAGCGCAGAGTTCCCCACGTACCTAACGAGAAGATCCTCCATAACACCTGATATCATCCTCACCAATGCTAACTTTGTTTTGAACCACACGACGGTTCCAGGCCCCTATACCCTGTCAGACCATATTAGTATGGTCACTACTATTTCAATGTCCCCTATACAAGTCAGAATCCCAACTCGTAGATATTTGACCAATGCAAACTGGAACGACTACAAAAGAATCATACAAGATCAGTTAGTGGAACAGTTGGACGGATCTATGCTTAAAGACATCGAAAGACATTTGGAAAAGTTCATGGATAAAATTACGGAGGCGGACAGAGTGGCCATCCCTAGGGTAGATTATAAGACTTTTCCGGTGCCACGGTGGGTCGCGGATATTATTCAGAGGAAAAATAGATTAGAGGAAATAGTTTTGGAAATAAATGAATACGGTAACTCTGCAGATCGTTGTAGGGAACTCCTGAACCTTCGCTTGGAGATTAAATTTGTAATCAGCGAGAAATCCAAGACGATCTGGGATGGAATCATTGAAAGGATGGACACGGAAGGCGACCCCAGGAAGTTTTGGTCCCAGGTCAAGAGATTAAGCGGTACTCTTCCCACTAAGTCAAACATTGCCATCACAACTGATGGAATAAAGATCACCCATGACCAGGCTATTGAACACCGATTCAGAGAACATTGGAAAAAGAAATTCGACATTACAGAGGAGGAAAACGTGGACTTTGACATGGAATATGAGGAGGAAGTCTTATCAAATTTAAAGGAGCGAGGGCCACTCCTAACGCCATTTCACTACGTGGACATCACTCAACGGGCAGCAGAAGAAGGAAGAACTTTTACCCTAGATGAGTTTAAAGCAGCCCTAAAAAGCTTCAAACAGAAAGCTCCAGGGATTTCAGATATCATTAAATCGCATCTAATAAATGCCCCAGCAAACATCAATATGTCAATACTGAACCTCTCTAATGCTTTCCTGAATGTTGGGTACTTCCCTGACTCACTTAAAAGAGCTAGAATGATTTTTCTTCTAAAGCCAGGGAAGCCTAAAGGTGAAGTCAAGAGCTACAGGCCGATATCCCTACTAGACTTCATAGGGAAGCTATTCGAAACACTGATCAACGACAGGCTGACGGTCTATCTGGACGCAAGGGACCCTTGCAACGTGCAGCAACATGGCTTTCGCAAAAACTTTGGAACGGAAACAGTCCTTACCTTAAAGACCGAATACATTGCTAGGGCGAAAACTGAGAATAAGAACGTGGATATACTACTCAGAGACGTAACATTGGCTTTCGACAAAGTATAAACCCTAGAACTGAAAAAGAAGTTATCTAATGTAGGAATGGAAACAAATATTAAAAAACTCCTCTGCGACTATCTTGAAGACCGGGCTGTAATTATAAAGATAAATGATTTCGAAGAACAGTTCTTTCCCATGAAAACCGGGGTACCTCAGGGAGGCTCTCTAAACCCAACGCTATACATGTTATATACGTGTGATCTCCCCCGCCTACCCAAGATTACGCCTGTATGTTCAGCTGTCTGACGACATATCACAAGTGATCACCAGTGACTATCTAAACCCAGCAGACATTGCAAACAGGATGGCAGGCGAAATAGACAACCTTAATATCTACAAAAATCGGAACAAGATACGTACTAATGTGGAGAAATTTAAAGTCCTTCCCATTGGATGTAATAAAACAGCCGATATACTAGCACGAGATAAATTCTACCCATATACTCATGAACCTCGGACTTAAAATCACAACGAGAGGGTATTGCAATCATCTCAAAGAGAAGGTCAAGCAGGCCAAGAGAAATTTACGATACCTCTACAAATTCAGGGGGCTCACCCCCCAAACAAAAGAAAATTATGTACCCCGTCATTCCCTTACACATGGCAAGCAAAAGTCAATTAAAAAAGGCACAAGCGGTGCAGAATCAGATACTGCGGCTCATTTTTAATGTCACTCTCCTAGACTACATCCCCTCAAGCACACTTCACAATCTCGCTGAGATCGAACCCCTAAATATGACCCTATATTTCAGGGCAAAGGCTATATGGTGAAGGATCTATGCATACATACCGGAAAGAGTACTTCAAAGCATAAGACCACTCGAACTCGACCACCGTAATAGACACTACCGACGTGGATTTGGCAGCAGCCAACTGCGTACGCAGGAGGATGTTGTGTTACTGTATCGTTAAATATACTCAGGAAAAACGCTACCAACCAGATAGGACAACCAGATCAACTATTTTATACATGATATCATGAATGTCTTTTAAAAAAACAAAAAGAAAAAAAGATCCGCAGTGGACAAATTAAGCACAAAAGAGAAAGAACAAATAATAACTAACAAATAAATTAAAGATCCAAAAAGGACACGCAATAGTTAAATATTACGCATGTTAAGTATACATGTATGAAAACGCCAAAAGGAAATAAGCTCTAAAGACAAAATTCAAGCAAACCCGAAAACCAAGGCTTGAATGCTTCTATTCTGTTCAGTAGATACATGAAAGACAAAAAGAAGCCCAAATGAAGATATTGCCAGACCTACTGGCACACATACCCTTCTACTAAAATAACACTTTTTCTAACTATACCCTCTCCTATTATCCCACATACTTTTTCCTCTCTTTTAAGTTCATTTTCATTTTCATTTTTACTGCGCGCGGGCCACAAGAAGTCCGACATCGCGAGGTGGCTCAACTTTGGCCAGAGAGTCGTGGTGAGGCTGAATATCAGGGACGACTTTAAAGATCGACCTCGGTCAGAGAGACTTCAAGTTGTCAACTGTTGGATATAAGAAATGCCTTCGAAAGTGCTCCGAATCTTAAAATGAGTGCTCGCGAAGAAGAATATCTCGGTGGCTCCTGTATCCAGGGCCGTTAAGGAGGAGGGAGGCAAGAGCTTGAGATGCGTGCAAGGGCCCCTGCTCACCGATCGTATGCGAAAACAACGCTGGAAGCGCTGTCGTCGTCTTATTAACGACTTTAAGAGGATTTTTAACCACAATATTTTTTGAATGAAAATGTTATTTCTTACGTAACTTGCAGTTTCATCCATCCTAACATCTACAATGTACATGTATAACTTATAGCCATGTTTATTTTATATCTGTAATTTATCATGCATTATTTAACACTATTTAGTTTGAAACTAGTGTATGTTCTAGGATGGAAACCACCTTAGTGTCCGGATCATTATGGACGCTACTATATATATATATATATATATATATATATATATATATATATATATATATATATATATATATATATATATATATATATATATATATATATATATATATATATATATATATATATATATATATATATATATATAGTAGCGTCCATAATGATCCGGACACTAAGGTATATATAGTATATATATATCCTCGAGCTCAAAACCTGTATTTGCATCCTCGAAGACATTCAATTATTTATTTGCAGTTAAGTTGGGTACTGTGCATCATAGAAACGCTCGATATTCTGGTAGAAATGGTCGCACTTACAAATCAAGGTGGAGAATAGTGATATTTTGTTTCTCTAACCAAGCTGCTATGCTTATTAGAACCCTAACGGGTTTGCTCTTACTGTCTCTTTTGCTGCCCTGTAGGCTTCCTCATCCTGCCCAACGAATACTTTTCCTAAACCTTAGCGGATGATCTTAATTAGTTCTTGAACTTCAGCTGGGTTTTTACCTCAATGAGTTTCACGCAGTGGAAGAGAGAAAGAAGTAATGGTTTGCCTCTTCAGTGAAAGCGATGCATTTAAAGAAAGGAGAAGCTTTTAAATTGCTTTGTCAAATGTATGCACATAAATTTGAATTTCCTCAGGATTCCAGATAAATGCTGTTATACTCCTAACATTTGCTTTGACCACAAAAACTGATAGTACGCAACCTCCAAAATACAGCTAAGTTTGCCTCAAACCTTAAACCTAGCATGGCCTTTTATAATTTTCTCGTTTGTCATATAATAATTAAAAGTTTCTTTAAATTCCTATATTACGCTATAAAAAATCTTAAATGAGTATTCTTAATCTTAGCGAAGAATGAATCATTAAATCTAGATAAGGAAGAGAAATGGAAGTTGCTAAAAGAGAGAGATAAGAAAAAACAAAGAAACAAGCGAGAAAGGAAACGCAGAAATTAATGAGCCAATATTCAACCATTAGATAGTAGAGAATCGAGCCATTTAAAAAGTAAAGTTGTTATAAAATTGGAGTTTTCCAGGCAAAGAAATTTCAGTGAAATTGAAAGAAAGAAATTTCGTTTCGTTCGCATTGAGTTTATGGCATTAAAACGGGGTATTAAGGAGAGCTTAGAATTGCGGAATGTTTAGAACTATTAGCCCACTGGGAGGTGGGAGAAGCGTATCAATGAAATGGGGGCGTAGTGGGGTTCTCAATTTACGAAGAAAGAGTGGGGCTACCTTAGTTGTGTTCTATTCTTATATGTTCTATTATTATGGTGTTTTCCATTCTCTCTCACAAAAAAATATCTGAAAATAGGATAAGAGGAGAAACAGGATTTTGTACAAACTATTGACGCTATAGTGGTCAAGTGGATAAAGCTCAGTACTCGGGTTCGAATCCAGGCGTGAGCGCACATACAAAATTTCGTCGTCGTAGGAAACTTCCGCCATTCACGGCTGGTCAGCGATTCTGGCGCATATCCTTATCAGTCCCCTCCCTACCTCACCCTTTCCTGCGTTCTAAGGCACATAGATAACACAGAGCACCGAATTCTTTCCCTTTTTATCTTCCCGCATCACACCTTTTCTCTAGGAAACTACTTAAGAGGTTGTCCGTCCGCCCTTTTTAACAGAAAAATAATAATACGCGAACAATAATAGCCCAGGAAAAGACAAATGCACGCTTAATTTGGATGTGTGTGTGGAAGGTGGAGTCGTTTTTCACTAGATATTCAGTCATCTTAAAACCAAGGGAAAGCACTCTTTTTGTCTCTATACATATTTCTCCCTCCACCTATCTCTCTCATTCTATATAAATAACACTCTTTCTCTTCTCTCTCTCAATCCCTCTTTTTCCATGCCTGTCACTCTCTGATTGTCTCTATCTGTGTGTTGCTATCTCTGTTCCTATACTCTCTCTCTCTTTATCTCTCTTTGTTTGGAGGTGTCTCTCTTCGCTTCTATATATCACTGTATGTCTTTCACAGGTTTCTCTCTATCACAGTGTGCTGTCTCTTTGTGTATCCAATTCTGTTTTTCTATGTGTACATCGTTGTGTGTCTCACTGTTTCTCTCTCCGTGTATCTGTCTCTATGTTTGTCTATGTTTCTAACTTTGCGTGTATCTGTCGCTTTATGTACCTCTCAGTTTATGTAGGTCGGTGTGTGTATGTCTCTATCCCTCTCTCTCAGTTTTGCTCCGTGTCTGTCTCGGTGTGTGTGTCTGTATCAACGTATGTGTGTCTCACTGTGTGTCGAGCTTTCTCTGCATGTATGTGTCTATATGTGGGTCTCTCTGCCTGTCTGCACTTACTTGTGTCTGTATCTCTGCAGAGGCTTGCCTATCATTATGTACGAATATGAAGACCCACGTGATAGTTGCAAGCATTTAACTTCCGGACGTTTCGAACACTAACAATTACCATCATCAGCGAATTGAACTCTAATAGGAATACAAGAATGTTTTTTAAGAATTACATGAACAAATTGCAAAAAAGCAGGGTAAACAATTCAATATCAGTTACAATATGAAAAATAAGTTCAAATGAGAAACAAAACCAGAAAGAAAAGCAATTTGTTAAATATAAGTTAATTTACGGATATACGAGTATAATAAAGAAAAATTCTAAGTAAAAAAACAGTTGAATCGATAAATGCGAGTTTGACCAAGAAACGAAAATTTAAAACTTAATAAAACAAAATTCCCAGGATTAACAAATATGAATAGTAAACATGTATTAAAATCTAATAGGAATACAAGTAATTTGTAATATCTTGTAAAAGCAGGGCGAACAATGAAAAATGAAAAGTAAGTAAAATCAAGTAGACATGAATCAGAAACGAAAACCAAAACCAAAGCAAAGCAAGCAGTTCAATATACTCGTAAGAACTTTCAATAATTCCCAAACTAACCTTGAGAAGACCTTGATAATTATATCATTCGAAAGGGAATGTACAGCAACATATGGGTCTCAAATTTCGTTAGAATCGGCAGAACAGTTAGGATTTTATTGCCAAATAATTTCCCGGCTAACTTTGGGAGGACTTTGGCAATTATATCATTCGAAAGAGAATGTAAAACAACATTAGGGTTTTACTTTCGTTAGAATCGGCCAGATAGTTATGATGTTATTGTCAGAACAAAATAATTCCCCGGCTAACCTTGGGAGGACCTTGGAAATTATATCATTCGAAAGAGAATGTAAAACAACATTAGGGTTTTACTTTCGTTAGAATCGGCCAGATAGTTATGATGTTATTGTCAGAACAAAATAATTCCCCGGCTAACCTTGGGAGGACCTTTGAAATTATATCATTCGAAAGAGAATGTAAAACAACATTAGGGTTTTACTTTCGTTAGAATCGGCCAGATAGTTATGATGTTATTGTCAGAACAAAATAATTCCCCGGCTAACCTTGGGAGGACCTTTGAAATTATATCATTCGGAAGAGAATGTAAAACAACATGAGGGTTTTACTTTCGTTAGAATGCTATTACAGAAAAACCAAACAAAATGGAGAAAAGCAAAATCGGGACCGACTGATGGACATAGTGGGATATAGAGTCACCCGCGAGTAAAATTATAGGTCAAAAACAGTTGAATACAGGGGGTAAAGGTGATTCAAAGAGATCAATAAATACGTGTAAACTAAGAAACGAATGTTTAAAACTTAATTAAGCAATAGTGAAGTAGCAAATAAGAATAATAAACATGAAACTAAGGAATATATATATATATATATATATATATATATATATATATATATATATATATATATATATATATATATATATATATATATGTATATATATATATAATCATTTGGATTCAAAAGGGACAAAAAATATTAAAAATAAACAAAGAATAAAAACGGAACTGAAAAAATAAAAATTAGTCATAAACTAACCTTATTTCGTTGTAGCTGATAATATCAAGGAGATTCGGTTGTTTGTATGTTTCTCTATTTGCCTATATATATATATATATATATATATATATATATATATATATATATATATATATATATATATATATAAAAATGTATATATATATATATATATATATATATATATATATATATATATATATATATATATATATATATATATATATATATATATATACATAGATATAATAGAGAGAGAGATAAATAGATAGATATATTGGAAGAAGGCCTTTTTTTATGCAGGTTTCATTAAAGTCGATAGCACCTTTTGTCATCAGCTTTCTTAGGGCTTTGACTATAGTCTCAACAGATGACTCTAGGCGAGGAAAATTGCTCACAAGAAGCAGAACTTTATTAATTAATTTCTTGGCTCTTTGCCTCTTTTATGTCTATTTTCTCTATTTGGCTCTGGCTTCTCAGCATCAGGTTCTCTCTTTTCCTCCCAATCACTCCCATATATGCCTCTCTCTATTTTGCTCTGTAAAGATCTTCCCTCCTCTAGCAATCCCATCTCTCTCTTTAGGACTCTTTTGCTATCTCCATCTATCCCCCCCCCCCTTCCGCCTCCCTCTCTCTGTATCTTTCTCTGGCTCTCTATTGCATTCTCTATTGATCTTTCTCTCCTCTTTCTCTATATATTTACCAATCTCCCTCCACATTGGTAAAAACAACGCGAGAACCAACTATAAACTGGGCAGAACCGACATACCAAAAGTCAACGGCGAAAAAGATATGGGTGTAAAAATTTCCAGCGACCTTAAATCAAGTAACCAGCGCATGGAGGCAGTTAAAAAGGCAAACAGGATACTAGGTCTCATTAGGCGTATATTTTGAAACAAGTCTAAAGGATGTATTCTAACACTTTCTAATGCCCTTGTTAGGGCACATTTGGAATATTGCGTGCAGCTTTGGTCACCACATCTAGATTGCGACACAGAAAGATTAGAGAGTGTCCAGCGTTGAATGACCAATATGATTCCTCACTTGCGAACAAAGAATTACCAGGACAGTCTTAAAGCTCTAAATCTCTTCTCTCTTAGACAGAGACGCATACGCGGGGACAAGATAGAGTTATTTAAAATCGTTCATGGTTTTGAAAATGTAAACAAATCAAAATTTCTAATATTTATATCCAATGAATCAACGCGTGGTTGCAACTTTAAGCTTGAGGGAAGTCACTTTTAGGCAGACGAAACGAAGTTCTTTTTCGTTAACAGAACCATAAGAATCTGGAACAATCTACCGGATGCTATGGTTAACGCAGCTAGTATAGTTTCATTTAAAGAGAAATTTGATAAATGCATGATAACTGTAGTAGAATAGCCCTTTTTTATCACTCTACTCTTTGACACCCTTTTTGTAGCGGTATCCTTTGTGGTGCGTGAGTTACTTCTCTGATGAAGTAGGCTTTGATCTAAGAGTGCTAATTCGGTAGTTTTGTTCTTAAGGAAGAGCTATTTAAACACGTAAGGATAAGAGGAAACACCAGATTTATACCAAAATGAACATATATTTCAAATGACACACTTAACTATGACAAACAAACAGTTAACACATTTCTATCTTTGTCTCAATGCTAAACTCGACTATTCCTATTGGCATCTAGTCCTATTGCACGGATACGATGAAAAAAATAAACAAATAGGCTACCCGTAAACATACCAATTGCCGATTAGTATTTTTATCGCGACTCTATTTGATTAGCGTTAAACATTAAATTAACGTACTCTCGTCAACAAGCAAATATGACCTAGGTTCACGAACAATGGTTTCTACTCCCCTTAAAACGTGAGACGTACTAAACTTCTACTATCGCAATATGAATATAAATGTTATTTCTAACTTACATGACAGGATGTATTAGGGATTGCCGGATGTCGCTGGAGGACTTATCTCTCGCTTTGGAGTGTTGTGGCCGATGATTGAATTTCGTCGAGGAAGGATGGCTTGACGCCTGTGGGGAGCTGATTCTTCAACGTAATTAAAGAACGGGAGCTCGTTGGGGCTGGGTTCTTCTACTCTCACTCTTACGGAGCTTGAGATGTGAGAGTCACTCGAGTGTGAGCGGGTTTACTTTTCTTCAGTCAGACTTCTTCACAGTCTGTAAAGGATTCTTCGGTATGGCACCGATATAAAGCTCGACTATTTATGTTAATACGGCCCGGAAAGGGGGGATCGATTTTCTAAATCTGATCCTATCGTTTCTCACAGAAATAGTCTTGTATGGCTGAAGGATCGATCTTCACGAACGGAACCTTTTTTCTCTTTTATGGAATTCTAATCTCCTTGTCTGGCTGAAGGATCGATCTTCACGAACTGATCCTCCTTCTGGCGTATCGACTTCTAATCTTCTCTCTTTCTTTGCGGGGCTTATTTATAGGCGGATTACCGCCCCATCTAAAGGGGGAAGTGACCAGGTCACAGAGGCAGGGGGGCGGGGGGGGGCGCGAATGATGAGTTCGCATCTGGAGAGAGCGAGAATTGCAGAGGTTGGCACTGGGGTGCCCAAGTCGGCTTGCTAATCAGAGGCTCGCAACCGCACCGCTACTTGGCGTGCCTTTTGACTAGCACCGCTTTTTTTTCATAACCACGGGTTTATGGGTCTCGTAGGTAATTGGATCGTTAGAGCGTCGTTTAAGGGCCTTATGTGGTCGCCTTAAGACAGATCTTAGCTTCAACTGCCCAAAGCGGCGGGGAGATCAAACAGGGTAAGCAGTTATGGTTATTCGCCGGCTACCGTTCCCACGCTTCTCCTCATGGGGGGGAGGGGGGCTTTAATGTACATATACTCTTCCAGGATTCTTAATGACGCCATTTATCTACATTGACCTCCCTCCTAAAGAAATTAACAAGGGGGGGGGGGGGGGTATTCCATTTTGACGCTTACAATAATATACATAGGTAACTTACTGAACATTATATTATACAATAAATTCTAGTTCACTCGGGAATGCCTCGATAGCATTTCACCTGACCTTACATTAATTCCTATATTACTGTGCCAACTTAGGATCTTCTTACCTACCACTAGGAAAGTACTCGCCCCTACTTAATTACAATTCTACTGATTTACACTTAACTTTCCTATAATACAATAGTTGAACTGCTCCTTAATCGTCGACAGGATTCCGACTTAACGAGTCGGCCATACAATTGTTAGACCCTTTTATATAGTGAATGGAGTACTGGTACTCCATCAAGAGTAAACTCCATCTCAAGAGCCTTCCATTCTTACTCTTATTTTTACTTAAGTATGACAACGGTTTATGGTCGCAATCCAACTTAAACTCGCGCCCTATTAGATAATATTTGAATTTACCTATGGACCATATTATGGCCAAAGCTTCGATTTCAATTGTAGCGTAGGCTTTTTCTCTACTCAAAAGTTTCCTACTGACATAAGCTATGGGATAGGCTGTTTCGTCATCTTCGTATTGAAGCAATACTCCGCCTAACCCGTTTTAACTAGCGTCCGTGCGAATGCCGAAGATCTTGTTGGGATTTGGTAAGCGAAGAATGGGCGCAGTTACGAGTTTTCCTTTTAGAACCTTCAACTGAGTTATTGCATGGGAGTTTCACGTGACAGGGTCTGACGCTGTATTTTTTAACAAATCATTCAGAGGAGCCGCGATGGAAGCGAAGTGTGGCACAAAACGCCTGTAAAACGAGGCGGCTCCCATGAAAGATCGGAGTTGTTCCTTTGTTTTCGGCCGTGGCATCTTGACTATGGCGTCCACTTTTTCTTGATGGGTAGTCTAGTGTTTTTGTCCTATTTTGAATCCCAGGTAGTCAATGGATTCTTAGGCGAAATAACACTTGGTGGGCCTGGCGGTTAGACCTTGCTCCTTTAATTTCTCCAGCAATGAGCGTAAGGCGTATAAGTGTGACTCCCATGTACGGGTAGCTACGTACACGTTGTCGAAGTAAAACGACACGTCACTTAGGCCAGCGATAATTCGCCTCATCATTCTACTGTAATTGCAACCGGCTGTAAGTAGTCCGAAGGGTAGGCTGGTAAACTGTAACATACCTCTCTCAGTCGCAAAAGCCGTCAGTTTTTTGGACTCCTTAGCGAGAGGTATTTGATAGTACGCTTTACACAAATCCAATTCGGTGATGAATTTAGCGTCTTCAAATAAATGGCGATTTTGATCTATTAGCGGGATGGGCTCGGCGTCGAAAACGGTCACTGAATTCAATTTTCGGAAGTCCACGCACATCCGAAATGATTGATCAGGTTTCTTAACCATTACTATGGGAGAGCAATAATCGGACTCCGGTGGCTCTTAAATTCCCAATTTTAATAAATTCCGGATTTCCTTATTGAAGGCTTCTCGTAGGTGGATCGGTAAAGGATATGGTTTGCTTCGCACCACTGAATTAGTTTTTAGTTTTATTTCATGGATGAAATCCTTGGCACATCCGGGGGTTTCAGAAATGACTTCTGGGAATTCCATGAGTAAGTTCAACATTTCCGCTTTCTGTTGAATCTCTAAGTTGGGATTTATCTTTAAATCCACCCGAGGGTCTTCCGGGGTAGGTGAGAGCGATGGAAGTTCGTATTCCTCGTCTTGTTCCACACACACGGTGTGTATGACTTGCAGGGGCGTACCCGGGTAAACGGCATCCATCGGTTCTTCTTCCTATAGAAGGGTAATATTCTTTATGCACGCTCGGCGGTGATATTTTTTTAGCATGTTTATGTGATAGGTTCTTCGCCCTGTTGGGGTATCTATCAAGTAATCGACTGGACCCCGTGCCTTGATTACTTCAAACGGTCCCTTCCACTTGGCCCATAACTTATAATTTTCGGTCGGGAGTAATAATAAGACTTCATCTCCTGCCTTTAATTTTTGCGCCATTGATTTCATATCGAAGTAGTCCCGGTATTTGGCTAAATTTTTCTCGGTGTTCTCTCGAGCTAAGCCAGAGCAGTATTCTAGGCCCTCGCGCATATCCATCACGTAGGCGTAAGACGATTCGATTTCTTGGTCGAGATTCGCGTTGGAAAATAATTCCTTAAGAATACTCATAGGACCTCGCACATTTCTCCCGTATAATAGCTCAAAGGGCGAGAATCCCACCGTCCGATGAGGTATTTCTCGGCAGGCGAAAAGGGCTGCAGGCTGGCAGTTTTGGAGTGGTTAAGTTTGAGAAAGTTAGCCGATAGTCAGTCCGAGATAATCTGTGCCACTGTGTAGGGTTGTTTTGACACAACTTCTTCAATATATTTTTGAGAGTCCCGTTTAATTTCTCGCAGATTCCGTTAGTGGATGGATGAAATGGACTCGTAAAAATCGGCTTGACTAGCATTAGTTTATTAAAATACTCCATCAATTCTTAAGTGAAGTGGCGCCCTCTATCCGATAGAATTTCTTTAGGCAGGCCTACTCGTGCAAATATTGAAATTAATGCTTCCGCGCAGGAAATAGTGTCAATCTTCCGTAGAGCCACGGCATCTGGGAACCGGGTGGCAATTCCACTAGGGTAAGGATGTAGGAGTGTCCTCCACTTGAAGAGGGGTGAATTGGTCCCACCAAATCAATAGCCACTCGAAAGAATGGTTCGGTTATAACGGGCACTTTTTGTAAGGGTGCGGGAGGTACCCGTCCCCTGGATGGATCCTTCTGATACACGTCGCATGATCGGCAATAGGCCACAATTTCCATGGCAGCCTGGGGCCAATAAAAGTGTCGGAATATCCGCTGCGCCGTTTTGTTGTGCCCAAAGTGTTCGGCTAATATTCCATCATGCGTGGTATTCAAAATTCTTTGCGTGTATTCTTGAGGTACACACAGTGCTTTCTTGTTCTCCTTATCCTCCTCGCTGATAGTACGGTAGAGAAGTGAGTCTTCTACCATATAGGCTTCTTTTCTTTCACTTGGAGAGTTTCACCTTTAATAGCTTTCTCCCATAGAGGTTTGAGAGTGGGGCATTCCTACTGAGCAATATCGAAGGAAGTCAATTTTAACCCATTGTCTTCGAGGGTAATCCTCGGGGTCAACTTAGCAGGTTGCTCTTTCCTCTGGGCTTCTTTTGCCCGGGTGACTACTTGTTGGGCCACTTCTTGCTGGGGAATTAGGGGGTTTTGTCCGATTAGTACTGCGCAGAACTTAATCGGGGCTACTACCACGTCCGTCCAACCGGTGAAATATCTGCATTGTATATGACATCTCCCGACGGGGAATCGATTGTCGCGTCCTAAAAAGTCGTGAATGAGAGCGAATTTCTTATGGTTAGTGTTCACTGGGGGCAGCAACTTGTCGGATACCACTATGCACGTACATTCGGTGTCTCTGAATAAAGTGGATACTCGGCACCCATTAACAGTGCCCTCTTCAAATTGTAGGCCGCCTGGCAAACTTTTGTTGAATAGAAAGTTTACCTGTTGCTGCGGCCCTTCGGATGTTGGCGCGGGGACGTAGGACGAATAAGCTTGTCCTGCTGGGATCGCGGCAGTCAGGTTTGGCACCTGTTGTCTCGAGGTCTCCCTCAGTCGGGAGTTCTGTGGGCACTGGAAACTCAGGTGACCTATTATCCCGCAGGTATAACAAGTGACGGGGTTCCTGGGATACGTGCCGGTATTAGGGTATGAGCCTTGTGGAACCCTAACTTCTTTTTTATTTTTTCTCCTCCAAAATTTTGGTTATAAGTTCCTTTTGCTGCTGAGAACTTAAAGGGCTTCTTCTGCAAATGCCTTGGTGGCGGCCCATTTTTCTTTGGGGAGGGAGCCTTCTCTTTCTTGTACTTACTCGGATATAAACGATGATTTACCGCGTGGGGGTCAGCCTCGTCCAGACACTCGTTGAAGGTAGAAGCTTTTCGGTCCTTAACGAATGCACGGATTTCCTGGGGTAGTGTGCTTAGTAACTGATCTCTAAGCATGAAGTCGACGACCGCAGCGACTTCGTTCTCTACCCCTTCTGACTCCATCCAAAACTGTAGGCTTTGACGAAGCCCTGAATATCGATCTCTAGTTATAGATTTGTCTGCATATCTATTTCTCTCTTTCTCTTATTCTCTATCGCTCTCAATCTCTCTCACTCACTCTATTCATCTCTATCTATCTCTGCTCTCTCAGTTATCTGCTCTTTCTCTCTCTCCAACTCTTTCCCTTGCTCTCTCATTCTTTTCTTTTTCTGTCTACATGTCTCTCCATGTTTGTCTTTCTATTCAAGTTTGCCTCTCTCTGACTTTTTTGTCTCTCACTCGCTCTCTCTGGTATATCTTTCTCTCTATTTCTCTTTGCCTGTATTTATGTTTTCCTGTCTCTTTTGTGTCTATTTCTCTGTGTTTGTATCATTTTAAGTCTTTATCTGTGCCTGTGATATTCTGTCGTTGTGTTTCAATCTCTTTATCTGTTTCTCTAGCTCTTTTCACTCTTTAGAGTTGACTTTATCTCTGTCTTACTCTCTTTATGCCTCACTCTCTTTATGTCTGGCTCTCCGTTGTCTGTCTTTTTGGTTGTCTCTCTGATTCTATGTCTCTTTCTCTGTCTCTCTCGATCTCTGTCTTTCAGTGACACTGGCTCTTTAGCTCTTTTGCTGTGTCGTTCTCCCTAACTCGTTATCTCTCTGGCTCTCTTGTTATCTAGGTGCCTGGCTCTCTTAAGTTATTTGGCTCTCTGCCTTTTTCACTCTCCTTTTGTGTTTTAACTTTCTCTCTTTCTTTTTTTTCGCTTACGACCCTTTTCTTGCCTCGCTCTCATTCTTTCGTTATCTTTCTTTCTGACTCTCTCTCTTGCTCTCTCTAGGTCCATCACTCTCTGGATCTCTGGCTTTATCTTATTAATCTCATTTCTTGCTCTCTATCTCCCCCCTCTCTCTCTCTCTCTTTCTATACCTCGTTTTCCCCTCACTATATGTCATTCTCTCTCTCTCTCTCTCCTATTCTTGGGCTATCGCTCTATCTACCTACCTACCTCACTCTCTCTCTCTCTCTCTTTTTTTTTTGATAACGAAAATAGAGGGAGAGGTGACGCCCCCTTGTCGCGGAAAGAGAGCTTGTGTGGACCTTGGACTTTTCGAGCTATGTCGGCGGGGGTACCTCTTCTGGGTACCCCTGGTAGGGCTTCCCTTGTCGATTTGGTCGGAAACGAGGTTTCAGACTAAGTGCGTCATTCCTTTCTTTTTTCTACTCTATCCCTCTCTTTATTTTACTTTTATCCTATCTCCCACTCATACAAAAAGAAAAAAAAAACAAAAAAAGCCTACTCCTATCGTGTCACTCTTTCCCTTTCTTCCTCTATCTACCTATAAGGACCTAGCAGCTACCTCATGCGTCAGAAGAGAGGCTTTGGAACCTCTATAAACAACGCCAATCGATGCTCACTGGTTGCGAGAGACTAGGACTTGAGGGGTCCTAGGCGTTGGGGCACGATGAATGGGATGAGGGTAGTGCCTCGTTAACCCCTTCCCTGGCGCGTAATTATTGACCGTTCCCAGTGCCCGTTGACGGGTGCTTATGGTAGCATTGGTCCGAGGTGACGGCCCTTTGTTCCCATGTTGGTTGCCAGACCAATAAAAAGCCTTGGGTCGAGTTCCTAGGTGTGACGGGATATCCATTGAACGCTACTCCGAGATCCTGGCCGTTGTGAAGGGAACTAGTAGGAGTTTAGTACGGGGCGTGCTTCGTTGTTGTTCACCTGGTGAGAAATCGATGGCCCCTTCGGGGACCGTCAGTGCTGCTTGGTTGGGAGCCACGGCACGCCGAGGTTTGACGACTCGGTCGGAAGAACAGCAGCACATGGAGCGTGCCTTCTGAAAGATCCGAAACCTCTCCGATCGATAGGCGGGAGCGACTCACGCTGGGAGAACTCACAAACCCCCCTTTTTTATCATTGATTGGTCACGAGTTTTCAGAGAGAGAGAAAGCGCTAAAAATGACAGGCAAAAAAGGACCCGTTCGTCTCAAACACAACTGTGCAATATGCCAGTTAGAAAAGTGGTGCGTTGACTTTCCGGAGGGCTGCTATTCAAAATGCAGCCCTGAAAGTATCTGCACTACTTGCATATTGACGCGAGAGGTGGAAAAATTAAAAAACCTCTATAGAGCCTCAGAGGAGAGAGCTAAGGTCCTTGAGGGAAAGTTGGAGAAGCTCGAAGCCCTTAACGTAGCTCAGGTTCGATGCCTAGAAGAGGCGCCACCCACTTACGTTTCGGAATCCCCTGGTAATGAAGCGGACATTCCGGCATCATCTGAAGCTAAGCCAGCTGAGGTAAGAGAAAAGGAGAAAAAGAAGAAAGGAGAAACGAAGAAAAAAAAGAAAAAGAAGATAGTTGAAACAAGAGTAGAACCCAAAATAGAAGAAAAACAGATAAAGAAGAAGAAAAAGAAAGATAAGAATGTGGAGAGTAAAGAGGAAAAGGGGAGGCCTCTTCCACAAGGGAAGACCCCGTCTTCAGAGACCAAGTGTCCGAAGGTCACCCTCATTGGTGACTCGCAAACACGGAATCTGCAGCCGCTGCTAGCGGCCCGCCTTCGCACTAGCGTGAAGGTAAGCTGCCTGTCAGGACGGGGTAACCACACCATCAGAGTAGAGGCAAGAAAGCTCAGATTTCTGAGAATTCTGTTGTTGCTCTGATGGTGAGCGGCAACGACCTCTACCTCAGAGGGAGTAAGGTTGGCCTCAGTGGTAAGACCATCCAAACAGTGATGGAAGCCGTGGACGACATAGGGCTTAAAACCCGCAAACGAGTGGTGGTTGGGATGCTTCCGAGAAGAGGTCCATCCCGAACCGCTCACGAAAGAAACGTGGCAGTGAACAAAAGGTTGGCGGATCTCTGCACGGCAGAAAGAGTCTTCTTCGTGGACCCCTATCGTACCTTTATCGGTAGAGACGACCTCTACCAAAGGGATGGGGTACATCTCTACTTTAAAGGGAAGGCCTTTCTCGCCAATCTAATTCAAGATGTGGAACGCACCCAAAGGAGCGTTCGAAACAGAGCGAAAGCGGACGTGCGCCAGCATGCCCGTGTCACTCCTGGAACGACCTTCTCGGAGGTCGTCAAAAAGGGTGTGACCACGAAAAAAGAGAAGCCGGGAAACGGAAGAGCGTAGTGAGTCCTACACTAGGGGACTCCCTCAATGTTCTTTTGTTCAATGCGAGGTCAATCAGGAATAAGTTTCTTGAGCTCCGTGGCCTCGTAGTAACAGAGGAACCTGAGATGGTGGCCATAACGGAGTCGTGGATAAAAACCTCAAGCCGAGATTTTGAATTCACGATTCCCGGTTACCAGCTCTTCCAGAAAGATAGGCCAGACAGAGAGGGTGGCGGTGTGATGTTGTATGTCAAGGATACTCTCAACTCGACGGATTGCAACATCATATCCGACCATGAACTACTAGGTTTTGACCTAGAGATAGGTCCTGCCAAATACAGGACCCTGGTGCTTTATAGACCTCCTGCCCAACTCGTTGAAAAGGACAGAGATCTGTACTAGCTGCTAGGAGAACTTGTCGAAGACAGAGTGTGTATCGTCATGGGTGATTTCAACACACAAGTTGACTGGGAAACCAGAGAACCCTGTGGCGAAAACGCACTACTCCTGTATTTCACGAACAACGAGTTCCTCACTCAGTGGGTGAGAGAGCCAACGGGAGGAGACAATATCCTCGACTTGGTTTTCACCTCTGAGGATGACATCGTTGAGGACCTCTCTGTTGGCGAAGAGCTCGGTGGCAGTGACCACCGACGAATTAGATTTGTAGTCAAAGTCCCCAAGGCAGAGCCTGCAACTAGTAAATCAAGGAAACTGGATTTGAGAAGAGCAGACTTTGCAGCTCTACGCGCGGGAATGACTGACGCGAGGCTAGAAGAGTGCGATGCTGTTGAATACTCCTGGAACAGTTTCAAAACCACATTCATGAGTCTTCAATCGCGTTTTATCCCCTGAAATGCCCCCGTCAGTCCTCTGTTCAACCAAAGTGGTTTAATCGAGAAATCGGCCAACTGCTTAGGGAGAAGAGAAATGTGTACCAGCAATCGAAGATCTCGGGTGACTTTGACGAATACCGGAGGCTAGCCAGGAGAGTGAAGTCCAGTATAAGGGCGGCTAAGCGGTCTGAGGAACTCTGAGTGGCGAGGCTCTGTGAAGAGAATCCCAAGGAGTTTTTTGGATATGTGAACAGCCGTAAACCAATCCGTCGAACGATTGGCCCTTTGAGGAATGAGGAGGGGACATTAAAGCATTCAGATGCAGAAAATGCTAACCTCCTCAACGACTACTTCTCTTCAGTGTTTACTGAAGAGTGTGGTCCCATTCCCCAGCCGACGGATTCCTACTTGGGGGAAAAGCTGGAGGCAATGGACTTCACCGAAGGAGAAATAAAGAAAAAGATCGCTGACCTAAAGACGAATAAGTCCCCTGGACCGGACGGGTTTCTACCTAAAGTGTTGAAGGAAGTGTGCGATGAAGTATCACGACATCTGTGCGCTATCTTTAACATGTCAATCCAGACCGAATGCGTTCCTAGAGACTGGCGTGAGGCGGAGGTGACTCCTATCTTCAAGAAAGGAGACCGTAACCAACGTCGAACTACCGACCTATCAGTCTGACTTCGAGAGTCGGTAAACTCATGGAAAGAATCATGGTGGACAAAGTGACGTCGTATTTAAAGTCAAACCTGCTACTGAGGAGTTCCAGGCACGGCTTCCGAAGGCAACGGTCATGCCTGACGAACCTTGTGGAATTCTTCCACTTTGTTTTCAGTGAGCACGATCGGAACAAGGCGGTGGATGTGGTCTACCTAGACTTTCAGAAAGTCTTTGATAAGGTACCACACCGCCGCCTTCTCCAGAAAGTGCGAGCGCTAGGCATAGACGGAAAGGTAGCCGGCGGGATCGAGAACTGGCTAAGTGGCAGACGGCAACGGGTGGTGGTGAATGGCAGTCTTCTGAGTGGGTGCCCGTTACTAGCGGGGTGCCTCAAGGTTCTGTCATGGGACCACTACTATTCATCTTCTACGTCAACGACATGGACTGTGACATGGTTGCGAAGATTTCCAAATTTGCCGACGATACCAAGCTTGGTATGAACGTTGCAAAGGATGGAAATACTGCCCGCCTGCAGGAAGATCTTGGGAAGATTGGGGAGTGGTCGGACACGTGGCAGATGCCTTTTAACGTGGGGAAATGCAAAGTGATGCATATCGGCCACAGAAACCCCCGACACTGAGAAGGACTTGGGTGTAACAATCACTAGTGACCTCAAGTTCTCGAAACAGTGCATTGAGGCGGAGAAAAAGGCCCAAAGGATGCTAGGCTATATTAAGCGCCAGTTTGGTTATCGGAACCAGGAGATTGTACTGTGCCTGTACAACTCACTTGTCCGACCGCACCTAGAGTATGCCGTACAATTTTGGAGTCCTTCATTGCGAAAGGACATCGCGAGATTGGAACGCGTACAAGCCAGGGCAACCAAGCTGATTCCCTCTATCCGACATAAAAGTTATGAGGATAGACTAAGGGAATTAGATCTGTTCTCGCTAGAAACCCGTAGACTGCGTGGTCAGCTCATCGAAGTTTTCAAAATACTTCGAGGGTTCGACAATGTTGACTACCGGGATATGTTCACACTGAGTGAGAACAGAACGCGCAATCACGGCTTCAAACTTAAACTGAAGCGTTACAATCGCAATCTGTGTGGAAATTTTTTCACTTACAGTATCTGCGGTATGTGGAACGCACTTCCAGTGGAAGTTGTCAACAGTGAATCTGTTGACCAGTTCAAGTCAAGACTAGACAAAGTCTTGAAAAGTGGCCGTTTAGGGACGCAAAACAATTGAGCAGCCTTGTGCCCGCTCAATTGCTAGTCCAAAGGTACCCTCTTTGAATGGACCGTAAGGTCTCCTAGGGTACCTTCTCTTCTTGTTGTTACTCCTTGTTGTTATTATCTCTCTCATTATCTGCTTCTGTCTCACTCTATCCTTCTGTCTCTCTATCCATAGATCTTCTCCCTTCTTTATTTCCTCTTTCTCTCTCCATCTCTCTATTATTATTTTATTCGATGTTTCTCTCTGTATTTATCACTGACTATCCCTCTCTTTATCTGTATTTAACTTTCTGCTTCTCTCTTTATCTCTCTCTGTCCTTTTCTTTGGTTTGCCTCTCTCTGACTCTATCAGTCTGTCTGTATGTTTCTATATGTAGCTTTCTCTCACTCTCTTAGTTTTCCTGCTTTTCCTTCTCTCTCTGTGTTCTCTTGGCCTGTTTCTGTCTCTGAATTTCTGTATGTTAGCCTTTCTCTGGCTGTGTGTCATTCTACGTCTTTTTCTGTCAATGTTTTATTCTGTCTGTCTTTGTGTGAGCCTGTCTATCAGTCTGTCTGTTTCGTTAAATATCAGTGTATCTCTTTTCTACTATCTATCTGTCTATATATCTCTCTTTATTTTTTGTATGTATGTCTCTATTCTCTCTCTTTATCTTGCTCTCTCTCTCGCGTGTCCTCCCTGCCTGAGTGAAAATAGGGAAAAACGGGGTCACTGTGTTGAATTGATCACGGTCGCAATGGCTGGGGAAGCTGGTGCGTTCCCCTTTTCATACTATCCAGCCACTTTTTCTATGAACATCCCCTCTTTACTTCCTCTTGGTTAAGGATCTGATTGCCTCAAAATTCCGTTACCAGCATCAAATGGTTCATGTACACTGCTGAAAATTTTGGCATTTCTTAGGAGTATTAATACTCTCTGGAGCAAGCGTATGTATATGCACTACGGATTCTTAAGTTGATTTTAACTTAAGATCAACTTCATCCCAAATCATTTTCATTCCAACATTCTAGCTCACCTGTTTCTTTTTGTCTGTTGCACCGAATAAAACAGATCTTAAAAACAGTTTTACATAGCAGAAAATCCGTATACAGGATTTAAGTCTATGTTATGTGTATATTAAATTACAGGGGGTCCGAAAGTCTTGTAATCCCCTACCGAAAAGTAATAAGGAAAATAGAGGGACACTATCATAATAACAAACACAAGTGGAATATAAAATTAAAAGAATATTTGAAATATAAAATTAAAACAATATTTTCAGGCGATGACAATACTTTCGGACTATCCTGTACAATGAAGTCTTCACCTCTAGGGTAGGGTAGACATTTAAGTGAAGTGAAGATTGTTTTTTCCCCATTGCCCCTTCAGTTAAATTTGAAACTTTTCAATTGCCAACTGGTTTTGATTCAGCTGGTTTAGTCAAGAGTGGATCACAGGTAAAACTTGTGATATAAAACTAAGCTGAATAATTAGTTGGCTTTCGAATTGTATTAGTTGTTAAAGGTATGATAAGAAATAACAACAGGTATAACAAAAGCCTTAGTTCTTATTACCACACATCATTGACACATATTGTAACTGTTCTGAAAAAGTATGCTGTTAAGATCTGCACGAATTAGTGCATTACACAAAAGCACTGGCTACTTATATGGTAGTTCAACATCGAACTAATTTTTCGTGTTGATCCTCAATTAGTTGAACTTATGCCAACCAATATTGCACCCGTGGTTTTTATGGAAACTACAAACTTAATGCAAGTAATTAAGTGAACTTTAGAGATTTAACTTACATAACATTATAACTTGATTTTTTTATATCACTATTTGTTATCTAAAGTATATATAACAAGAACTCTTTATTGTGATACATAAACTACGCCATGTTTCTATTCTTTATAAAGTAGAAGTCACTATTTTTTTTAAAGATGTGAAAAATATGAAATTTAAATATATTTCCTTTATTTAACTCCAAATCATCTTACAGGCCTTGGTGCCTTGAGGGGATTTGTAGCCAAGGACGAGAGTTCCACCCTAAAAAGGCGGTCATTTTTGGAATAAGCTAACTATAAATCCAATATACCACGACCATATATCACGACTCTATTCTTGGATAATAGTTGTAAAAATCTACCTAGTTTTTTATTAGAGTAGAACATATCACGTATACTCATTCATGCAAATCCTCGTTCCGGGTTCTTCGTTCCCCACCCAACAAAACGCTCACTGCCTTTCAGATTCGCTACCACATTACAACCCATCTTAAAAGACGACATCCTAAAACGATCGATGATTAGACTTCTGCTCGAAACCTTTGGTGCCAGTTGCCAGCTGACGAGAGCTTTAAAAAAATCCTTCTAGAAATTAATTTCCTCAGAATAAAGTTAATGAAACGGACTATGGAAGCAATCAAGATAGGACACCAATCAGGTTGAAAGGACGCTTTAAATTTCAAATAAAATATAATGATAAGGGGACCAGTTTTATGTGCTGAGTGAGTCAATCTTTAGGAGACTTACGCGGCCACCCTCTTCGTTTCATAAAAATCTCGTTCGGTTACTCCCCTTAAGTAGTTTGCACAAATTGTCACCTTGCATAAGTAGACCAATTTCATGAAGAATATATTTTAAGGAACTTCACCTCTCTATTGTCGACTAGTTGAAATTAGATAGAAGGAAATCTCCTCCCCAACCCCGAAGCGAATGTGGGTTTAAATTCGTGCTTCGTCAGCCCCACCTCCTTTCTTGAAATTCATTCCGGAGATTAATTTTTGAGTGCACACTAAAAGATTAGTTAGTTTAACTGATGAGAGCATTTTGAGTCAGTGGAATGAAACCTAGGAGGAATATGTAAAGAATAAATGAATTAAAGAGAAGTAAAAGGAAAATGGTTAATAATATGACTCTTTAATAGATAAATTTGTCCACAGTAATAATCCGTCCGATGGGATGAATCATACAGCTTTATGAAGACTTCATACAAAGAGTATCTTCAGTCAAAGCTATAAATATCAACATCATATTTGAGGCCTGAAGAGCCTAGATCCCATCCCGACTGCTATGGCACTCGAAGTTAATGTGCTTTCTTGAGATATTTTTTTTCATTTGATGTGATATGATAAATAATTGCTCCATTAAATCATGGCTGGCCAATAAGCGGCCATTATATCGAAGATTATTCTTTGGTCTCACTCATCCCTTCTAAAAAGAATTGTTTTGGCTAGCACCCAAAAGAGCCCTTTTTTAAACGGGTGATTTCTTTAAACGGGTGATTCGTTTAAATGTAATATTCTCGTTTTTATCACTACCGCTTTCCCTGTCGTTATCTTCTTACGGAAGGAGAAGAAGAAGAGTGGTTAATACATGACATTGCAGTCATATTCCTCCACGTTATCATCTTAAGTGTGATTCAATCATTTTCTAATATTTAAGTTATTGCAGTTAAATAAAAAGTCAGTATTTAAAAAATAATACGAAAAAACAGGGCATTCCTTCGCTGAATCCAAAATCATGCTTTGATCCTGTCCCTGCGAGGTGAGTTTCAGTCTCTGGTGCTTTGCTATTCGATCAAAAGAGTAACATAATGAAAGATATGGATTAAATGAATAATTTTGTGTAATTATTATCTATTTCGTAGTATCTTTTTGTAAAAATAAATTTTGGAATCTTCTTCAATTTCAGAAATAGTTCTTTCCAAAGAAAAGCGTGTAACCATTGTTGCTCTGCACCAAAATAGCCTGAAATGAAAGAGCTTTATCTCGCCATTAAGAACTTTACAGATAGGTCGCACACTGTAGGGAATATAAAAAATGTACTGATGAAGACTGGGACAAAGAGATATTCTCTGATGAAGATCCCTTCCGCTTGTTTGTAGTTTCTGAAATATCCTGGTTAGGAAGAGAAAAGGAGCGCTTTCATGACTCTTGTGTCCTGCCCACGATGAAGCATCTAGATAGGTCATTCTTTCTTGGGTCATTTCTCATCTATGGGAGCTGGAGCACTAACAATTTGGCCCAAGAACACTGCCTTGAACTCAAAATAGTACTAACCGTGCTTCATCTGCACCTTTTCCCAACAGTCCAGGATCCATTAGGGGATGCTAACTGTATTTTTTAGCATGGTAGCTCACCTTGTCAGAAAGCAAAAGTAATAACAAAGTTTTAGCTGAAAATTAACTTTTGGGACCTTGGCCCAGGAAATTGCCAGGAAGTTGGCGATAATCAAATTGGTGGTTTATACACAAAACCCACCCAATTTTGAGAAGGTAAGGGTGCTTATTGAAGAATATTGGAGTAATATCAGTCAAAATATCATCCTAAATTTGGTATCCAGCATGCCAAAAACGAATTGAAACAGCCATGAAGAACAAGGGATAATTGTAAATATTGACTGGCTGCATCTATTGACTGTATTTATTAATAAGTAGGTTTGCACTTTAAACTTTTATATATTTCGCAATCAAATTATGATACAAACATATTAAAACAAAATGCAATGTTTGATTATTAATTTTCATATTAATTATCTTATAGGGAAAAATATAGTGTCAAAACCTTTGGCCATTACTGTAACTTTCAAATCTTTTGTTTAACAGCTTTTAATCCTTATTTGTAGTCAGTACCCGGTTATCTAATTGAAATTTTCAGTCCTATTCTATATTAGTATGACCACATTGCATTTTAAACAATTCTATAAACTAGCCATACATAAGATCTTCGAGTCACATTAAATTGAAGAGTCTCATTCTGTCTAAAGTACCGCGTCAAATAAATCAGAAAATTCAGGTTTACAAAACTGTGCTCAAAAACTTGCGGGCAAAAAAACTACGTACGTGCAAAGGTTATGCAAATTTGATTAATAAAACTAAAGTTATAAACAGATAAGCAATTTGCTATTAAACTTGATCTATTAGAATCGCTCCGTTTATAGTGCACTATTTTATTATTTTAGTAAATATAATGAACGCTTAAATTAAATATAAAATTCCTCGAGATTTTTTAAGTTTAAAAATTCCTCCCTAATAGAATAGTTTTAAACTGGACTGAAAAAGACCAAAATTGCAAGAGTTAAAGTTTAGAATGAGTTGAGAACTTTCGCGAACATTTTTTGTAATGTTTAGATTGAATCGAGTTTTGTTGTGATCACTAATTCCAAGAGTTTCGTCAACGTGCACTGTAGATTGTCCGATATGACAACTCAGGAACTTTTCCGACGATGGGGTCTCAATAGCAGCACCCTGTAGTGTAGCAACTCGGGTTCTTTTTTGTGGCTGATATACATAAACTTGCACTTAGGGATAATAAATGACATTTTTCATTTTAGGAGCACTCCTATATTCCTTTCAAGTATATTCTAAGACAATCCAGTCACTCGCTAGAAAGAGAAAGAGAGAAATATAAGAAAGTGAGATAAAGACAGAAGGAGAGCGATATTGAGCGAAATGTAGAGAGGGAAAGAAAAATGCGCAGAGAAAATGAAAATGAAAGGCAAGACTCTTCAGTCTTTCGCAGATAAGACGAATGCAATATTGTCCGGCAACTTTCTCAGACTATCATTAACTAGAAGAAAGAAAACTAGCCTGTTAATAGGCAGAAACTTTAGTTAGTCAGTCAAAGAATTTCCTTCCTACGGTAAAAAGAGAGGTAGAACACGCCTGCTTAAATATATTTCTTTATTTCTTACCGGGGCATGGTAACGTCTTCTGGTATTGCTTCCACTCTATTGACACAGCCTCGTTGCATTGCAAGGTCAAATCAACGAACATGTAATTCATCCCGCGCGTGAAAAGCATAGTTCTAAATTCATATATAATTAGTTTTCAAAGTACTTAAAATCAATTGATTAATTGTTTACAATCCTACCAAATTAATTCTCGTTAGCAGTTACCGTCAAAGTGATTGGCATCTATCGTTTTTCTGTTACCCTATTTGAGTAAATATTCAATTAATATCGTTAAATTATTCATTGAAAGTGTGCATTAATGTAACACAAACATCCAATCTCTTTCCATGAACTTCTCATTTGTAAAGAATATATATTCGGCATCTTTCAAATTCACTGAGCAATCAAAGCTCTCGATGTTTTGGACCTAGGCCTTTTTAAGTTGTTCTTAATGTCAAAGTTATTTTTAAGCTAGCAATGCCTAGGGTTTAATTTAAGCTAAATTTTCGTCATAAAAAAATAGGAAAAGGCCACAAACATCGTGTTTGAGTACAAGAAACAGCTAGTCGTCACTCAATGTTGTTCGTGGAGATAGTTAGACGCGTTTCAACCCTTCTCACCACGTCTTCGGATTTTAAGGATCGGAAAAGCCATCTTCGAAGCATCCTCCGTTTGCCTCTTAAGGATAAGAGGCTCCCATCTTCAATTTCCCGAAGTTGGATTGAGCGTCCCGTGAGATGCCCACAAGTTCAAGGTCGAACTAACCTCCCTGGTCCTACTTGCCGAACATCAAGGTAAAATGGATTTAACCCCCGCTTCGTCAAGCAACTCACCCCTTTACCACGTCGAACCTCAAGGATCCCCTTTGCTCTAGAACTTGCATAATTGTAAAATCATTACTTAATTAATTATCGCTGGGTTCTAACTTAATTGATAGTGTTAATTATCTTAGCAGTTAACCGTCAATATTTAATTGCATTGCCATTTAAGTTGCCCTATAAGTATATGTAATCTTTAGTCCTCTTAAAGGTAACCAGTCAGGGGGCAAAGATTTATCGACCTACAAAGCCAGATCAAAAGAGATTTGAATGCTGTTAAATGCAGGTACGAAAATAGATTAGCGGAAAGGTCAAGCGATAATCCGAAGGCATTCTACAGGTACTATAAAACAAAAAACAAAGAGTCAGTTCAGATACTTAAACACAACGACTGAGTAGTTCAAAATGACCTCGAAAAGGCGAATATCTTGAATAATTTTTTTTTTCAGTTTTTAACAAGAACATTCCGAATTTAAATGACAAAACATATGAGATAGAGCCTACAGAACTGACAATGGGGCGGTATTTTAATCCTCTTGTCAACCTTTAGTCGTGTGAATTTACCGGATTTAATGATCTTAGTTTGATTTATCTTCTTTTTTCGTTTTTTTTTTCTGTCACTCTTCGCTCCTCCTACTGATTCCATTTCATATTAATTCATTTTGTTGATTTGGTTTAAATTTTTTTGTGGGCGTTCCCTCTCCTCTGAATCATCCTTATATATATTACAATTTTCAATACTTTTGTTATTCCTTGATAAAAAACTCGAAATAAAGTTCGAAAGTACTTGGAATCCTCGTATTAATTTTCCCTGTGGGCTTTGTGTAATTTATTGCTTACTCACGCGATACTTTATGAGTTTACATATATATATATATATATATATATATATATATATATGTATCTATTGGTTGGTAGGAAAGAGATAAAGAGATATCTTCTAATGTACGTAAACGTTTTGCTATGTACAAGTACGTTCACTTCGTAAAAGTAATCCGTTAGTTACAAGGTATAAGAATACGATTTACTACAGGAGCAGATAGCGTTTAACTGAGTTTACCAAGTTGCAGTTCAAACGGTATATTTAAGGAATGAAAACCCCAAATATAATTTTTAATGAGTCACTAATTAGCATATATATGCATACGGGAAATATAGGTAATGGAAATAAAGGACAACTCTGGCAGAATACAGATTAATGGGCAATCAGGGAACGTTAATTACTCGTTAATCAGCTTTTATTTGGGATATTACAGATCAATCTGACAGAATATAAGTTAATGGGCAATCGGGGAATGTTATTTACTCGTTAATTAGCTTTTAAGTGGAATATTACAAATCAGTTATACAGAAGGAATATTAAAATGCTGAAAAGTGGGTCAATTATCGTGAGATTAAAGCAAATGGTCCTTTTTCCTTTAATGGCGACAGCTCGAGGAATAAAGGGTGAATACACTTTAGCGGGTCGGCGCAAGGAATGGAGAAGGCCAATGGACGTGATACCAGGTCAAAAATCATGATAGTGAGGAGGGTGAAAGGGAGGGGGGTGCAGAAAAAGAGTTCATGAGTTCCTTCTTGAAGACGGACGATGGCACCTCTACTCCAGAGAAGCACAACCTTCAAATCGAGACTCTGCAGCGACTCGGCACGAAGTCTCACACGGGAAACTAGAGATCCTTGAGGGGGGGAGGGGTCCAGATGCGATGAGAGTAATCCTGGCCAATCCTTCAGGGACGAAACGATTCAAGGATTGCTCTGAACAGAGTAAGGCTTTACAAAAGAGATGGGTCTGCCTAGTGTGATCCGATCTCGAAGGATAACTGAATACCGCGGAATTTGAGGAAACACACACAACGATCTAAACCGAAGGCGACGGGTTCTCAATCTAACCAGAGACTCGAAAACCCAGGGTATTTATGTGACGGACATTTTTGATGCTTAATCGCTGGAAGGCACATGCGTCTGGCCGAAGACTTCTGGCGCCTAAGGGGATTAGCGTCTGTCACGTGATCCAGGTCTTAATGACCTCCAACGATGTGGACGGGAGACTCGGCAAGCAGCCGCCAAAATACGGAGATTAGCGTTTTCACGATGCGATTAAACCTTTTAGCCCGCTCAACTTAATTAACTGCACCTGCGAGGCAGCTGGCAGATCTTCCATTTTTTTCTTTCTTTCTCCGCTTCTTTGGACTGTCACGTTACTACACGTGGAGTTAGATTTTTAGAACGGAGTAAGGGAAAAAGTTAAAGGGATATTCCTCTTTAACTTCTATTTCCTTACAAAGTAGTAGAATTAATTAACATAACTGTTTGGAACCTAAAAAACAACATAATTACTATACAAATATGGGCTATAATAGAACTAGGTGCTAAAAGATATCTTTGTAAGTTGACAAATTATTTTTAAGTTATTTAGGACAATCCTGAACCACTAAATCCGTAAATGACATCCGTATCCTCCCATCAGGCAAGGTTTTTGTATTAGACTATTTTTTATAATCTGAACCTATAACTTAATTGATTACACATTTTGTGACATCTTCAGGTGATATTTGTTAATGTTTCTCATCTGAAATAGGATTTTAAGATAAAAAAACATAGTTTTCTAACACAATTCATTAATTATACGATAAAAAAATTGATTCGTGGACATTGAATAGTAGACATTGATAAAGGTAAATACATGTAAATTGGATATTAGGTTATTATTGTTTAGAATCCGTGGCATGTAATTCCGTTTTCTCGAACTCCTACAATGCTTAGCGGTAGGGATTGCTATCTTTAGAGTCCTTGATACCTGGTCTCTACCTCTTTCATATTCTGATGGAATCTCTCCCCCTGCTCGTCGTTAATTGATCCTAGATTCTCGGGAAACCGATCCTTATGTGAGAATATGTAATGCATTTTGATTTTCATGGTGAAACCGAGGTTGCTGAAAGCAGTCAACATATTGGTGACAAGTTTTGCGTAGTTCCTGGACTACTTCTTGTTAAGAAAGCTCTTTACGAGCAGAACAAAAGCTTTCCACTCTTCTATTTCCATTTTATTCATTGAGTATTTAAACTCTGAACTTCTAATGAACTGACGGAATTGAGGACCTTCAATGTTGCCAGCTTTATACTTCTAGAAAAGCATGGCATAAGTAATTGAAACAGATACCATACTTGTTTAGAACTTTGCTGAATTGTTTAATAGAGCCCAGCTTGATGGGCAGCATCGAGAAGGGTAACCTTTTTTGTTCACGACAGGGATGTTTGTAACTTTCCTTGCTGCCTATGTATGTTCCAAAAGAGATACAAAGGCTGAAAGATTTGCTCCCTGAGAGCAAAGTTTTTCTTACACATGGGCATCAGCATTTGTACCGGACATCCATTTAATCGTAAACAATTCGCAAATAAATTCATCGCTGAAGTTACTATTAATTGTTTTAAAATAATCGGTCAAGATGACAATAAACAAAGCATGAAAATTTTAGAATCCCCACTATATTTCAACCTGTCACCCCTACTCTTAATTGCAACTCTTCTGCTGCTCCTTTGTTCATGACATACCTCGACAACTAACGCAATCCTACTTCTGCTTACTTAACTCCCTTTTCCACATTTCTCTCCGGAGTCAGATCAACATGGGTGTGGTTTTTGGTCTTTTTTTGTATCTCTTTGGGATTTTATATATTTTTAAAAATTTATTCTCCTATGCTCAAAACGTTATTCATGAGCGATAAATGAAGATGAATTTCTCTGCATTTATGTTCTCTCTTTTTTGGTAAAATTTTAATATATATATATATATATATATATATATAAAGTGGATAGAAATAAGTATTAGTACACATTAAAAATTCAATTTTAATAGCCTTCCATTCCATCAAACTTCATGAAATTTACACAATAGATTTATATTATTGTAGAGTTAAAAGTTCTGTGCACAAAAATAATGAAACAGAATTGAAATTCAGTAAACTTGACATTGATGAAAACAAGGGGGAAAAAAGTATTCGTACAAATCGATATTTGATGATTAATACTTAGTTGCGTAAGCTTTGTTGGCTTTCACCGCCATCAATAGTTTCCTGTAAATCTTCCCTAGTGGGCTGCAACATTCCTTTGATATTTCGGCCCATTATTCTTTGCAGATTACCTCTAATTCTGTGATGTTCACGGGATCTCTCAAATGAAGCTAGCTCTTCCAAGTTCACCACAAGTTCTCTGTTGGTCTTGTTGAAAGATTCATCCTTCTCCAAGTCCAAGCTTCTCTAGAGAAAGGAACAGATGTTTTTCTAAATTTTCTCAGTAGATTGCCGAATTCATGGTCCCATCTATGATGTGGATATTACCGGTATCATTAGAGGAAAAAAAACTCCACATCATGATGCTTCCTCCATCATACTTTAGGGTAGGAATGCTGTTCTTAGGGTAGTCGGCACTGCCGTCGTTTCTCCAGACAGGACCGTTATCGTTACAGCCAAACAATTATATTTCTATCTCGTCTGACCACTAACATTATCACATAATTCAGAAGGTTTCTGCAAATGCTCACTAGCGAATTTCATCCTTGCGACTCTGTCTCTCTTCAGCAGCAGAAGTGTCTTCCTTGGCCTGCGAGAATTAAAATGATGTCAGATTAGTTCATTACTGATGGCTCACTTTGTGACCGACTGCTGTTTAATCTCCCGACTGCTGTTCAATCCACTCCTGGAAGGCGAGCTGAACATCTTCATTGTTCCCAAACCGGCGTCCACGCAGTGCAGCCTTGAGCTGGAGGAATAAAAAGTAGTCACTAAGGGCCAGATCTGGAATGTATGGGGGATGGTTAAGCTCCTCGAATACGCACTCGCGCAAGGCAGCTTGTGCAACTCTGGCCTTGTGGACTTCGACGACGTTTAAGTCGATGATAGGGCGTGATGTTTCTAGGGACCCAACGGGCAGAGACCTTGGTCATAGCCAAATTTTCGTGGATGATGTTGATAACATTTCCATGTGATATTCCAAGCTCTCGCTCGATTTCTTCGACCTTTACCCATCGATTTTCGAGGATCATCCTCTCCACACGGGCCACATTGTCCTCATTGGTCACGTCTGACGGGCGTCCTGGACGGGGGTCATCTTCAAGGGACTCACGACATGGCGGAACTCCTTATTCCAGCGAGCAATGGCTGCATTGAAAGGGCGGTGTTTGTGTACACTGCAACCGTGCGTTCATGGATCTCTTTTGCATTCTTGCCTTCCTTGGTCAAAATTTGATCACTGCGCGGTGCTCAACCTTCTCCATTGTTGAAAAATTTTGACTGACGACCTGCAATCAGCTACTGCTTCTTAAATAGACGAGGCAGGAGTGTGCGGCTGCAGGTGCTGACTTGTCATAACTTGTCTTAACACCCACACAAACAGCCATCCTCCTTCCTCTGTTTTGCCCTACCGATTCGCAAAAAGTTATTGACGGTCCCTCGTATGTGGTTTAAAAATGAATTTCGTAAGGTTTATGTTTCTGTACGAATACTTTTTTCACCCTCGTATTCATTAATTTCAAGGTAATGGAATATCATTTTTATTTAATGCCTTTTTCTACACATAACTTTTAACTTTGCATTAATATACATCTATTGTGTTAAATTTCATGAAGTTTGATCAGTTGCAAGCTTATTAAAGTTTTATTTTGAAGCCGCATGAATACTTATTTCACCCCACTATATATATATATATATATATATATATATATATAGTTCATGGGTGGCACATGAACTATATTATAAGTACCCCATTTGCCGCTATTTTAAATATCATATTGTCAAACCATGAGAGAGGGATTTTCAAATCAAATCAACAATGCTTGATTAGTATATAATACTACATTAATGACTTATATTAATAGCACATTTCCATAATACGATTGGAGTTAACTTTGAAATCAGGTAACTAATACAGTTTGGTTCTCACCTTAGAAAATTAACTTTTGAAGTTAAAATTCATGGAAGGGTCTGACGATGCCATTTTATCGGGACTGCCACCGGTTTACTCGTGAGAATGTCTATGTCAATGATGGGCTTCTATTCTCGACAGATTTAGGGGTTGGAATAAAATTTGAGCTTTATAATGCCCATTGGTTTAATTTACCCATAAGTTCTAAGTTTCCCACTGTCCCCTCCGCCAAGTGAAATTATGTGCTTAGGAATGACCCCCATATGGGAAAGTAGTACTACATTCAAAGGGGTCGAAGCGGAGGTGGGTGTTGTAATGTGTTGTAGTGTAGATCTTCTCGCTCAGATCTACATATAATTATAAATCAAAAGTATAATTTATAAATCGTAGGTATGTAAACATTAATTATATGTCCTATTTTAGATAATACTTATGAAAATTTTATAAGAAAAATATAAAAGGTAAAAATGTTCAACATTGTTTTTTCACGTCATTGTTCCTGGACTCTTTCGCCATCCATTCTCCCTACCTCAGGTCACCATACATAGATGTGGTTATCCATTCGTATGGTCTTCCTCGATAATAACACTCTTTCCCTCCTTTTCTGTCCAACCATTCTTTCGGGGATTTATAGCCTCGATGTTGGCTACAATTTGCTTTCTTCGAAAATAAAAATAATAAATCACATTACATTATCTCCTTTATAGATAAATTGCATTACTTGTCCTATTTAAATAAAGCACTTTACGTGATCTCTATAAAATGAATTACTCGTTCACCTTTATAAATAAGTTGCATGATCTGGACTTAATAATGAATAAATCACACTACTCGGTATCTTTCATGAAAAATCGCATTGATCTTATCTTTATAAAAAAAACGCATTACTTAGCCTTTTTAAAATAACCCGCACTACTTGCTCTACTTAAAAAAAACATCTATTGGTAAATAATTCTCATTACTTGGTTTCATTATAACTAAATCGTATTATTTGGTCTGTATAAATAAATCGTATTGCCTGGTCTCCATTATAAATAAATCGCATTACTTGCTCTTATTAATAAATAAATGGCATGACTCAGTTTGGTCTCCTTTATTAAACAAATGCACTGGCTGGTCCCCCTTCTATAAAAAAATGAATTAATTTGTCTCCTTTATAAATCAATCGCATTATTTGCTCTCCTTTATAAATACATCGCATAATTAAGCCTAATTTATAAAAATGCATTACTTAATATCCTTTATAAATAAAATGCATTATTTACTGGCCTTATAAAATAAATTTTCTTACCTTTGCTTCTTTGTAAATACCGGGCTATGCAAAAGTTCTGTTACAATCGTTTTTATTTTAGCTTTCGAGAGGTTTAAATATGTGATAAAAAAGTTATATTAAACAAACTTAAAGTTCTAATTTTCCAGCACATGTCATTATAAAGTCTTTTTCACTGTGTGCAGGTGTTTTGAGATGGAAATGAAAAGAATCGAAGTCTCTATTGTACTGCACACGGAACACATGTCCGACATCGTCAAGCGGCTCAACGTCAGCCGGATGACTTTACACAGAATCATGATAGGCCCAAGAACGAGGAAACCCTCAAAGATCGATTTCATTCAGATAAACCTCAAGTTCTCAAACCGTTGGCTATGAGAAAGTCCTTTGAAAGAGCTCCGAATCTCAAAATGACTGCGTTCGTTAAGAAGAACATCTCGGTGGCTACGGTGTTCAGAGCAGTCACGCAGATCAAGGTAAGAGCTCAAGGTATGTGAAAAGTCCTCTGTTCACCAATATTATGCGAGAACAACGTTGCAAACGCTGTTGTCGCCTTGGCAAAAGAACTCACCTGGATGAGAAAGATCACCAAGAAAGCGGATTAAGCCAAGACCATGCAAGTGTGGATGGGACCGAACATGAACTTCTGGCCGAAGGATATTTGGCCGCCGCTTTTCCACGATCTCAATCTAAACTACTACAACATGTGGTCGCATATCTAGAGGAAGTCCTGCAAGATCCACGATAGCAACTTCGACGAGCTAAAGTCCACCGTCAAGTGCGTGTGTGCCAGCAGGAGGATGGACTTCGTCCGCAACGTGTGCGCGGCCTTTCGGTCTCACCTGGAGCACGTGCTCGCGCAGAGGGCGGTTCCATTGATTTTATTATTACAATTAAAGCATAGTTATATATTGAAACAATTAAAACGCATCTAAACTATCACCACTGTTTCCCTTGTTGAGAGTGTCTTAACGAGTGTAACAGGATGTTTGCAATATTAAGTATCCTTCTAATGCGCTGCAACGCACGGGAGATGTCTTATTTATCTAAGAAGCAAAGAGGGAAGACTAAGTTGAAGGCCAAAAATTGCCAAGATAATTTATTCGAGCTGCGAGGGATTCCTTCTCTCTCTAATGACATTCCTTAAGAACTTCTTTACCCTTAAATATCGTTGTTGGAAAGTCATACTCTCAAACTTCTGGCACCATTTGTTATAAAAGAGCAAAGAAACAACGAAACAAACTATTTTGAATTCCGGTAGAAATTTTTGAGGATGTTTAACGTACTTTGTCTCTTTTACGCAACTTCCAAAATACTCGGTTAGGAGTAGAACCATAACCTATTCCCTGAAAAATACTTTTGTTATTTGTGATTTTCTTCCTTTATACTCCCCTGTTGACTCTCTTTTTTGAAATTCAGAAATTGTGCAGAATGTTTTCATTCTTACGGATTTTTGTTTTCACTTCGTCCGAATTCATGATTATGTAACTTGCTCTGGCTGAATTTGAAGTCTCTATTCACGACTATCGCCTCAGTCAGTTGTTCGAGTGGTACAAAATCTAGTAATTTGACAATTTAAGAATGAATTATAAAAAGATAATCCCCAAATCCTACTTTATTCGAATCCACTATAAGCACCGGGAAAATTATATGTGTGCATTTCCTTAATAATAATTAATAGGGAGAGCAATGGAGATTAAAGTTTTCCGTGAAGGGCTATTTATTGCTGGATTAAAGGCTCCCTAATGTCTGTAATTGAAAACAAGGAAGACTGGTGTGAGTGTTGGAAGGATTTAATTTTAACGGAACATCATAGAAAGGATTTCAAATGATGTGGTAGGCGTCAGAAGTGGCCAAATTAACAAAGTGAGTTTAAATGTTATAAAGAAAAATGTTATGGAATAATATATTGTAGGAAACAAAGAAATACAACAGTGCGTGATTGAAGCAACAATACCTTGATTAGCTAAAAGTAGAGTTAAGAGGGGATAAATCATATTGGGTTGGCTCTCTTAAAAAATAAATGAATAAACGTAAAGGTAAAGAGGTTTTTCTGTTTCGCCTTTGTTTAGAAGAAACAATAAAATTTTGGCGCTAAGACATTGCTATAACTTTTGAGAAAAAAAGTATCGCAACGTATAAACATACCACGGGTATTAAAAAAAAACATAGACTTTAAAAAATGGGGCAAAGCAAAAGGGGAGCTTAGGCTTTTTTTTAGACATTTGTAAAGAAAGAAGTAAAAGAAAGCTTTGGGACATTATTAGCTCAATTACCTAAGATAAGAAACAAGTCTTATGAATGAATTCTAAAAAAAATCCCCAAATCCAATTACATCCGAATCCATTATAAACACCGGGAAAGATTATGCGCAACCCTCTATCCGTTCCTTACCAGCAATATAATTAAAAAATATGTGGTTGAAGAGGCGGCTCTCCAACAGCACCAGTAAGAGTTATTAAAGGATAAGTAATAAAATTGTGGTATACTGGAGGTTAGATTCGTTGATTAATTTTCGCCAAAATTAATCTACACAACATCCAACAACATGTTTTTCGACGTGAACGTGGACAAATACGGCACTTGCATTCTTTAAAGAAAATCCGAGGGTAAATATGTTGATTCCTCTCAAAGGATGATAAAAAGGTTTTCGATAAGGTTTGGAGCCGAGGTCAGCAATTCAAAAAAATACAACTGAACATCAGTCCGATTCTTAAGGCAATTATTTGAGACTAACAATAAAAGTTCTAGCATAAATAAGCATTGGTGAATACATTGTACCAGAATTCAAAATAACAGCAGAAGTGAAAAAGTATTTAAAAACATTTAAGTTATTTAATATATTATCGTAGAATGACCCTCACAAATACGTCACCTCTACCCGAAGGCTGTGGTCGCTCAAGGTCAACGCGTGAACTTGATTCTATTCTGGTCATGACAGAAATGGTGGATAGAAGTGTGAAGGGAGGGAGGGGGGGTGGGGTGCGAGTGTGAAGGATTCAAATTCCAAAGAGTGAGTGCAGTTGGCCGAAATTAACTAATGGAGACTCCGGCTATGAGGCTTATGAAAAAGTAAGTACAAAAATAAACTTCCATATATACACAGTTATACACAATTATTAAATTAAATGAAATAATGGAAATAAATACTCTATATATACAAGGACCAAACGTATCAGAGCTACTCAGAGTGGGCTCTACGTGGGGAGGGGGGGGACGTGACACGGGCCTTTGTGCAAATACACACGAGGATGACTGGCGGGATAGCCACAGTTGATTTGTCTCAACCTGGCTTGGGTTCGAGGCTGTAAGAGATGAAATGGGGGATCGGATGGTTATTTAAGGGGCTTTAGCCAAGGTGAGTTTAACCTCTAGTAGTAACACTAACTGGAGGGAGTATTCATGCCAAATGAAATGTACCGAAAACAAGGATGGGCCAATTGACTGGGGCTCAGATCCTTCGGTTTAATTCTAGCCTTCGACTCGTTGAGAAAAGGGAGCGCAATCGAGAATGACAAGTTTCGTTGTAAAAGGCAGGCATATACTGTTGATGCCTTATTGGAACCAACAATATATAGGGATCAGCCAGATCCGTTACTACCTCCGCCAAGGGGAAAATGCGGGGGAAAATCCCTCAACGAACCAACACGCGCTTGAGGGATGGAAATTACTCCCGAGGGGTTTCTTGATAACACCTTTGGAAACGACAGAAGCGCGCGTTTGAGATCCCAATCCCTTGTTTATCGAAGAATGCAGTTTGATATTTTGACTGTTCTCACGGTCCTTGCTCACGTGGACGGACCTCGTGCCTGACCTCCTGGTTTCGACGGGCCAAATGGCGGCAAGGAACCTCTATTCTCGACAACTCCTCCATTCCCAAGATGTTACTTTAAAAATAAAAGTGACATCTGACAACCGCTGGATAGGTATTAAAAGTCTCAAATTTTCCCGACCACAATGGTGAGGGGGCAATTGGGGGATACCTGAACTTGTACGGGTCACGCTTTGGTGGCTCAGACATATTTACGTACAATGAGTATCTAGGAACACAAGGAATAAATGACTCGACAAGAACACAAGGGCTACAAGAGCTAACATTAGTTCAAATGGGCATCGATCACCTAAGGACAATAACGACCTAGAGCTACGCACACACAAAAAAGTAATAAATACCACACATAAGATAAAAAAAACACAACACAAAAAGATACAAAAGGGAAATATAAAATACAGGGAATTAATTGATCCGAGCAATACAGGGGTTTACCGGATCGTTCTTTATTTATTAACAGAAGGCATATTGTTCGAATATATACAGTTTAAACGAGAGGAACAAATTAAACATATCAGGTACAAACATAAAATTTATCATAGGTTAGTTTGAGTAGGCTATAAGGGGTTCCTACTCAAGCTATCCGCAATTCAATTCTCAGATCCTTTTATATAATTGATTTTAAATTAATACCCATGGAGGTAGAAACTCCAGCGCATAAGGCGATCATTGTTGCTTTTTACGGGCTTGTGATCCGTCTCTACAAGGAACTCTTTACCTTATAAATACATTTTAAACTTCTTTATGTCTCATATAATGGCCAACGCCTCCCTTTCAAAGACGGCGTAATTTTTCTCGCGCGGGAGAAGATTACGGCTACCGTAGGAGACGGAGTAACTATCGCTATCATCGCTATACTGTAGTAAAACGAAAAATATCCCTTAATTGCTGGCATTGGTTCTGATACCAAAAGTCTTCTTCGGGTTAGGCAGCCGGGGGATAGGGGCGGAAGCTAATTTTCCCTTCAGCTGTTCGAAGTGGGAGAGAGCTAATGGGGACCAGACAAGGTGTTCTGGGGACTTCTTTTTCAGTAAATCACACAAAGATGCCGAGAGAGAAGCGAAATGGTGGACGAAGTGGCAGTATAAAGAAGCAGATCCCATAAAGGATCTCATCTGCTTCTTATTGGACGGCCGGGGCATTTCTACAAAGGCATGGAACTTTTCATCCTGGAGGGCCAAATGGTTGTTCTCAATTTGAAATCCAAGGTAGTCGATCGTACTATAAGCAAAATGGCACTTTCTCAGGCCGATTGTGAGTCCGTGCTCGCGCAAGCGACGCAGCAGGGCCTGGAAGGCAATCACGTGATGGTCCTACTCACGAGTTGCAACGTAAATATTATCGAAATAAAAGTCACGTTTGCTAACCCCTCTAATATTCTAATATCATGCGATTATAATTACTAGAGGCCGTCAACAAGCCGAAAGGTAGACGGCGGAACTGCATTAAGCCTTTGTATGTGGAAAAAGCCGTATATCTCTTTATATCTTCTTTAAGGGGAATTTGATAATAAGCCTTACATAGGTCCGATTCTGTAATGTAATTGGCCTCTTCAATGAGATGGAGGTTTTGATCGATCAGGGGGATAGGCACAACATCGAACAAGGTCACCGAATTAAGTTTCCGAAAATCGATGCGCAGCCTATATGACCCATCTGTCTTCTTTACCAAAACAGAGGGGGAGCCGTAATTAGATTGGGAGGGTTCTATAATCTTTAAATTTAACAATTTAGTAACTTCTGCGTTGAAGACCTCTCTTAAATAGATGGGAAGGGGATACGGCCTAGAACGAATAGGATCCAAGGTAATTATGATAACATCATGCTTGAACTGAGCGGCACAGCCGGGAATCTCGGAGATCACGTCTCCAAAATGACTCAATAACTGCTGCAGCTGACCCTTCGACTCCGAGAGCAGCTGGGCGTTAACGTCTACGTCAGATGACTGAGATTCGGTGGTGCTGGGCACGGTAGCCAAGGAGTACTCCTTATCCTGTTCAATGCAAGCCACTTTCACCACATTTAGTGGATCTAGGGGGTGAATGGGGCTGATCCGGTCGATTGCCACACAGGCGAAGGATTTAGGTGTGATACGTCCCTTCTGCAGCGGAACGACCTGACGCTTCCTTTGACAGATATCCCACGAACGGCAATACTTAAGGATGTCATCTGTCACACTGGGCCAATAAAAATACTTAAACTTCCCTGAAACGTTTTAGTATGGCTGAAATGGCCAGAGAAAAGACTATCGTTAGCCGTCTTTAATATGATGGGTACCTGCGAACGGGAGCTGCATAATACATGGGACTCAGAACTATTGCTTTCCAAGCAGGCGCGGTAGAGGAAGTCGTTCTTCACGACATAGGAAACGACTTTATTTCCGCGGGTGGACTCATGAATCTTATTATGAGCTTTGGTCTAAAGAGGTCTGAGTGAATCAAAGTCCTTTTGCTCTTTAGCTTTTTCATTGTTCAGAACGACGCTAAACTCGGAGTCGCAGGTGTTTTCAAGGAAAGCGGGTCTGGGAACGCGGGAGGTTGGGTAGAACCACAGGGGTGGAAGTAACCTGTGGGTACTTCCGACCAGAACAGCGTAGAGCTTCATTGGGAATGCTACCACTTCAGCCCAGTTAGTATAATACGGGCATTCAATAAAGCAATTCACGATGGGGAATCGATTTGCACGCTCAAGGTAGTCATGTACTACCGCAAACTCATCATGGTTCGGAGCGATCGGGGAGAACAGCTCGTCCGACACCACGATACAGGTACAGTGTACACCCTTCATCCCGAATAAGGGTGCAGACCCGGCAGCCGTTAAGCTTCTTGGGGAGCTTTCCTCGAACAAGAAGTTAACCTAATGGCTAGCGGCAGGAGGAACAGGCAGAGAGGGAGGCGGTTCGACTTGCAAAGGTGGTGGCGCGGGGAAAGCACAAATTTGGTGTACTTGATTGAGGAAACTAGGAGGGAATTGGGAGTTCTGAGGGCAGTTGGGCCTCGGATGTCATTCAATACCGCACGAGAAACACAAGATGGGCCTCTTGGGAAAGTATGACGGGAATGGCTTGACGTTACGTGGTTCTGATGAAGAAAAATTTATGGGCTTGGAGGGGCCAGTTATTTAGACAAACTTACTAGGGTCACAGGGTATAAATTTTTGTTTGTCACTTTTACCTTTGGGGGATGATGGATCATACTTTCTTCCTTCCTTTTGGTAGCAATTGTGGTTCGCGGCGAATACATCGGCTTCTTCGATGCATTTCTTGAAGATGGAACACCTCCGCTCTCTCACAAACGATCGAATCTCCGAAGAAAGCGAGGCCATAAGCTGGTCCTTCAGAATGAAGTCGACTAACGCTTCATACTCGTGGGGAACTTTCGAAGAATCGAGCCAGAAGTTGAAAAATCTCTGAAGTGTATACCCAAACGGTCTAAAAGTTTGGTTGGGCTCTATACGGGCGTGACGAAATTTAACACGGTAGAAATCAGGTGTCATGTTATACGTGACAAACAATTCCACTTTCAACGTCGAATAATCGTCGTTGCCTCCGGCGGAAGGGATATGAAAATATCTCGGAACTTATAACAGAACATCGGCAGGAGTTTAGCGACACCATCCGCTTCAATGTCCCAGTGGTATAACTCGAAGATATTTTCAAAATGCGTCAAATAGGACCAGAAATCTTGTCCTTCCTTGTAAGCGGGGAGCTTCACTGATGCAGTTTGAAGGAGGTCATTCCACAAGGCGATGGAGAGCGTTTCGATCCTCGATTTATTTACTTCTACTTCATGTTGTCTAAACCGTTCTCTTTGTTTTCCCTCTCTCTCGTTCTTCCCTTTCTTTTACTCATTCTTCTCTGTCCCTTTTCCGCTCTCTCGGCTCTCTCTCCTTCTTGTATACAGGAGAGAAGGTCATTTCCGGATAAATCAAGAGATTCACCTTGGAATTTAAATAGGTCGAATGAAGACATGATTGTCGGGAATTCGAAATAAACTTTTTTTTAAATAAAAACGTAACGCGATTGTCGACCCTAATCAACTCGGTATATACACGTGTCATGTGATTTTCAATTATTATAACTAATCATGTATATAAAGCTCTGTCTTCAATTGCTATGTTACAACTATCCGCCCTTGATAATGATACAAGTGTGTATCGAAACGCGTCATGCCAATAGATAATTTGTTTTGCTCTCATTCGTTACTACTTTTCCAATGAATTTTGGAGAACTCATCGACGGGTTAACTCACGACCAAAAGCGGAATTTAAGACAAATCGAAATACTCGAAAATAAAGTAATTACCATAAATTCGAAGTTGCATTCAATAAAATTTGTTACGAAGAGAATCTACTGCCCAACTATATATATATATATATATATATATATATATATATATATATATATATATATATATATATATATATATATATATATATATATATATATATATATATATATATATATATATATATATATATATATATATATATATATATATACAAAGAAAGAACAAATACAGGTTCTGAAGGGTGTAAATACAACCACCACAGGGCTACGCTATTTTTATTTTCTGCCTTTCAAATAAATTTGAAGACTGAAAGAAAGATGCAGAAACCTTGTATAGCTGACTATAAATGCATATAGTACAAGAGAAAGAAGAATTGGACGCTAATGAGTAAATGAGACAAGAAAACGTAGTTTTTTAAAGGCAAGAGAAAGGGACATTAGAAGAACCCAGAATCAAAAAGAGCAGAGGGGGGCCACAGTGAAGGCGATCCTTTACTGAGAAGACAAAAATAACGCCAGGGGAAAAAAGTTTTTGAAAATTCCTGGCCGGTTCATTTCCCATCTTATGTAGATGGGAAATGGGTTGCGGTTACGCGCGTGGGCGTGTTCGCAGACGCCCAGCCCTAAGTTTGACGAAGAGACGGACTTGGAGCAACCGGTGATTTCGGTGAGGGCGACGGATGGCGTTAAGAAAGTTGTCTTAATCAGATGATTTAGGCAAAGAGACCGTGAAGGTATGATTTTTCCAATCTTGGGATTAATCTTGGGATGCTTCGCACTGAAGAACGATGAGCAAAAAAGTGAATCCTTTGACGAATGAAGGGGTTTGAGGGATTTCACTTTGGGTATTCCTCAATGGCGAGGACTATCTCTGTTTTTTGTTGTAAACCGAAATCACTCTCATACATCTCTCTGACGAGAGATGTATGAGAGTGATCTTCGATACAAAAGGGGCTAATTTTTCGGTGTGACCACCAGGAACTGGCTCAGAATGAAATTCTTTTATGTTCGTTTCTTTGATTGCCGGGCACTGCCGCCAGACTTCGTCGTGTCGATCTCTAACTCGATCTCACGTTCTTCTCTAGTTACCCGCGTATATAGTTCACCGACCCACTGGGGGTAGAGGAAGAGGGAGGGGGATGAGGGCTTATGAATTAAGCCTCACTTCTCTAACGACGCTTCTCCGAGCGTCTTTCACTTAGCCCTAAAGGCATCTTCTTGCTTTTTGTCACATCTCCTATAATTTTGTCTATTATACGAAACTAGATCCCAAATCTTAGGGGAAATAGTGCCTGTTTAAACATGTTATTGCCCCTGGTCTCCTTCCCTTCGTATTGTTATTTTCGCGGGCACAGAAATCTGTTGATTCGTACTTTTCGTGGTTGGAGGAGGTGTTCTGGTGACCAGCGAATTGAGGGAAGAGAGGGGGGTGGGTAAGTAATCAAAATACATCTCCTAGCGTAAGGAGTTGTGGTACCCGAACGAGGCCTCTTTTATTATAGTGGGTATCGTTTTCCCTACAAACCCAATATATAACTCGTGGTAGATATAATAAAAAGGCGGTTGGTAAAAATAAGCTATCCAATTGTAGACATTTGCGGTTGTTTATTGAACAAAAATGGAGCAATATCATACAAGTAATAATCACAAATTTGGTGTGCAGTATGCCAAAGCGAATTAAAACATTCCTGAAGAACAAGGAACTTAATTGTAAATATTGACGGCGCATATCATTTATTAATAACATTGGTTTTGGCTCTAAACTTTTATATATTTCACCTTTAAAAAAATACAATGTTGGTTAATTCTATATATTTCATATGAAAGAATATAGTAGTGCCCAAATTTTTGGCCATTACATATACAGAGGTAGGGCAAAATAAATGAAACACGTGTAAAATTTAATGAATTTTTATTTGAATATGGAGTTGGTCCTCCTTTTGCTTTCTAAACAGCTTCGATACGTCTTAGAATCGATTCATTCAGCTCCCTGATTTCATTGAGAGGAATCTTGAGCTATTCTTTTTGCAATACCTGCTCCAGCTGTTTTAGACACGACGGTGGAGGGTAAGACTTCTAACTTGTCGCTCCAAGACGCATCATAAATGCTCAATAATATTCAGATCTGGAGACTAGGGAGACCACTCCATGTGTTGTAGCTAACTCCTATGCTCTTAATACCAATTTATAACCAAATGAGCGGTGTGCATTGGGGCATTGTCATCTTAGAAAAGGCACTCAGCATCAGGAAATAATGTCTGGACCATGGGATGGACTTGATCTTCCAAAATATTCAGATATTCGTTGATGTTGATCCAACATGTAGAGCAACGATTGATCAAGAGAATTCCAAGATATGGCTGCCCAAACCATCACTGATCCTCCTTCATCCTTCACTGTAGGAACAAGGCAGTCAAGATTAAAAGCTTTCCCCGACTGCCTCTAGACATAAACACGCTCTGCAGTGGGGAAAAGAGAAAAACTGGACTCGTCGGAGAATATTATTTGCTCCATTGGTCTGTCGACCAGCCCTTGTGATCTCTACATCAGTTCAGCCTTTTCTGAATGTTTTGCTGAGAAATCATAGGTTTTTGATGGCGGCTCTTCCATGATATCTGGCTTTATTGAGCTCGCGGTGAACAGTTTTGGTCGAAACTGGGCTAGTGAGATGTTGATTCAACTCTGCAGTCACTTTAGTGGCAGTTGTCTGGGGATTTTTCATCACAATGCATTTCAACACTCATCGGTCTCTTTCAGCGAGCTTCGAAGTCCTGCCGGAATTACTCCTCCTACAGGAGGTTTTGCCCTGCTTCTTGAATTCTGTCATGGTCCTCGATATGGTAGCTCTTGAAAAACCAAGGAGTTTAGCTACTCTGGTGACGGAAGCTCCTGCAATTCGAGCTCCAACAATTTGCACTTTTTCGAACTCAGTGAGGTCACGAATGTTAGCATCTATTCCAAGGCCTGATAAAGAAATACTAATAATCATTAAAGTTCATAAATAAAACTATGTATCTACAATAAAAACAAAACACTCTCAATGAAGTTTGGATGGATATTCGTAATATAATGGCTCATTGAAATATTGGTGTTAAATTTCTACTGTACCAATTATTTTGTCCTACCACTGTATATTTATATGTATATAGAACTTTGCGGTTAAGAATGCAATGTTGTAGCTAACTAAGCTCTTCATCAAGCTCTCGGAAGGAGTTCTTCTCACAGTCACGACAAGATAACGCATAAGACAGCCTCTCTAAGACAAACTATGCGTTATCTTCTTATGTCTATGAGAAGAACTTCCGAGACCTTGAGGAAGATTTAGCTGGCTACAACATTACCTTTTTAACCGTATATATATATATATATATATATATATATATATATATATATATATATATAAGATGTGATCTCGGCCGATTTTATCGATATTATTCGGTTTCACTACCCCTAAGAAAATAATAACGCCATGGACGTAGAATCATTGTTCATGAATGTACTAGTAGAAACGATAGACATAATATTAGAACACGTCTATGACCAAATTGATCGCCCCCCTGCTGGAATACCAAAGGCGGACAAGAGGAAACTCCCACAAATCTGCACTTCAGAAGCCCCTTTCTCTGGACCTAATGGAAGTATATATCGCCAAGTTGATGGAGTCGCTATGGGTTCTACCTTGGGAGTCCTATTTGCTCACCTTTATATGGGAGTGGTCAAGCAAAGGTTTTTCTCAAGAGTACCCAATCCCCACATCTACTGCAGGTCAAACAGAAGAGGAAATACATAAGCCGGAAAGAGCCTTCAAAGAATGTTCTTCCCTCAAATTCACTATCGAAGAAAGCGCAAACAACCAATTACTATTTTTAGACATCCTCACTACCAATATTAATAAAGCAATAACGACTAAAATACATGTTAAAGCCACCAACCCGGGACTTTGCATGAATGCAGACAGTGAATGCTCTAAACGCTACCAAACAAGCGTGATCACATCGTATATTATCCGTGCCTTCATCCAATGCAATACAAGGAAGGATACAGGCAATGAACTTGAGAGAGCCAACCAGGTACTCGTTAACAACAGATTCTCCAATAAAGAAATAGAGACAGCTTTAAGAATTAAAATGCACGGATGGTACCTTTTAGACTCCAGAAGAACCGTATGTAGACAAGGAAAACATTATAGAAGTTTTTTACAAAAACACTATGTGCACAGAACGCCATGCATCTAAGAGAATAAAACCGAAGAATAAAACCCACGAATGCCCCCCCAAAATACGCACTAACCATCTACTATCAAAATAGTCGGACATCAACTCATTTCATGAAAAATAACCACAAACCTCCACCTCAACTAAACAAAGGACGCATCTGATATATGAGTAAACATGTACCTTAGGAGACTGTGAGCTCTTACTGAACTCTTATATCGGAATGACCGAAACCACACTCTCAAGAAGAATACCACCTCCACAATGGTGAACCTAAAAAACATACCCAAGAAATACATGGAACATGCCTTAAGAGAAAAATGCTGAAAGAAACACAAATATTTTGGACTAGGACTCAACAGACGCCAATTATCTCTCCTTGAAGCAATATATATTCAATAAAACCAACCAATTCTAAATATATGTATAATCTATCTCTTATGATATCCTACCAACTGCTAAATGAGGAAATCGAGGGACCAGGTACATTTAGGACAGTTGCCTCTAGCCGCTAATCACCTTGGCAAGCAGGTCACTCCTCCTCTCCGGCCACTCACCTACACTTCCTCGACCTCTCCTTACCCCTGATTGCTAATTCGCCTACACGTGTCTACGTTCTGTTCGTTAGTTTGTCAACACATTTTTTATAACATATAAACTGGAATACATGTATTAATTTCCCCTTTCAACTCTGAAGATTATACTTGTATTGAAACGCGTCAGTGTAATAAAAGAAAGTGCTAAGAGGCATTAATTCCTTCCACATTTTTTACAATTAATAAATATCAGTCTCTAATGAACTTCGGTAGGCTTATTCACGAGTTGAACAAAGAAGAAAAGGCGAACATAAGACAAATCGAGAAGATTGAAAGGAAATCATTAACACGAGACGAGCTGTCGCTTTCAATAAGACCTTTCATAATGAATACACACACACACACACATATATATATATTTTATATATATATATATATATATATATATATATATATATATATATATATATATATATATATATATATATATATATATATATATATATATACAAAGAAGGAGCAACTACAGGATCTGCGGAGGATAATACAACCACCACAGGGCTATGCCATTTTTATTTTCTGTCTTTCAAATAAATTTGAAGAAAGAAAGAAAGATGCAGAAACCTTGTATAGCGACTATAAATACATATAGTACAAGAGGAAGAAGGATTGGACGCGAATGAGAAGACAAAAATAACGCCAGGGGAAAAAAGTTTTGAATTCCTGGTCGGGAATTCAAAACTTTTTTCCCCTGAATGATCGCCTTCACTGTGCCGCCCTCTGCTTCCTTTGATTCTGGATTCTTCTAATGTCCCTCTCTCTTGCCTTTAAAATAACTCCGGTTTCTTGTCTCGTTTGCCCATTCGCGTCCAATTCTTCTTCCTCTTATATATATATATATATATATATATATATATATATATATATATATATATATATATATATATATATATATATATATATATATATATATATATATATATATATAGAGAGAGAGAGAGAGAGAGAGAGAGAGAGAGAGATATTCTTTGAAAATGAACTTGCAAATATAGTTCGAAAGTGCTTGGATTCATCTTTTCATTTTCCTGTAGGTTAATTTTCATATATATATATATATAACTGAATCACGAAAATATAGAACATAAATACACTTAGGGAGGGCTTAAGATGTCAAAGTCAGATGGCTTCTAAAGACACTAGCTGATGTGGCTTGAGGAGGCCCAAGAATGAAAAATGATTGATTCTTAGTACCAAAGCACTCGTCCATAAAGGCTTATGGTACTTCGTGGTTTCCAGATCTTGCCTTGGGCATCAGTACACTAAAGTATCGCATGCTTTGATAAGAACTTCACGAATGGCATCAGAAGTGTTAACCTTTTATTTTCAGAAAAAGAGAGGTCTTTTGCACATTACCTTTGTTAATATTTTGGATAAGGTTGTATTGAAAAATAGGACCTTGTAATTTGCTTAAAGTTTATTACCACCTGATTTTAAGATTGGCAGAGTGCGAGCAAATTTCACGCAGGAAGGGAAAATGCCATGCGATAGACATTCATTAAATAGAAGAGATACTATTGGACTAGCGATAACAACGGTATGTTTCTGAATAAAAGTGGAGACAGAAGTATGGGAAGAAGAAGTGTTTTAGAATAGAATATTTGTTATTAATTTAATATTAGTAGAAGAAGGCGAAGATGTATTAGTGAATCTGACATGCCTTTAGTTCATCGGCTAGATATAGGTTGCGGGATACAATAGTACTAAAGGAAGTGTTGAATGCTTGGACAATGTTAGAAGGATTATCATAATATTTGGCATTGTATCATAGATAAGCTCAGAAATAGAGCAGTTGGAAGAAGTGTTAGTTAATAGTTTATTCAACGTTTTCCATGTTGCTTAGCTATCAAAGAAGCTGGTAAACCTCGGGCCACGAGAGAAAGGAGTGCAGTGAGTAACGTTCGGGAGACACTATCAGAGAGGGTACGTCCTTTTAAGTCTAGGACAAGCGAAAGGTATTGCAGTAAGTCGGCTCCCAATATGAGGTGACCAACGTCAGCAACTATAAACAATCAAGGGAGAGATCGCCCGGGAAAGATAGAAATTGAAACAATTTTATTAGAATAGACCGAGATTAACTGACCTAAGATAGTTTGTAGCGATGATGCCATCAGATGTCCACTTCTGTCCTCAAGCGAAGCCGGAAGTATAGATACGCTAGAAACGCTGTCAACGAGGAAGTTGATTCCCACCTTTAGTTCCCGGATAAAAAGGCAGAGTATTGAGACCTATTTCGCCCTCACGGTTAGTGCGAAGAAATGCTGATGGATTCCCCTGGATGGAAAGTGCCCCTGATATGAAGCTGATGGCGCTGCCAGAGGTCACCGAAGGTCGAGTATGGAGAGGAGAATGACAACTCCGACGAGGTGAAATAGTGTACGTACTCTATATCATCCTAAATTACGGTTGTCACTTCCCTTAGATTCTTCGACTGCTAAATGATGAAATTAGGTATAAAAAATCCGCAGTGTCTGAATGAGGCACAATGGTGAAAGGGGTAGCTGTTAAAGATTTTGAAACTTCAGCAGTATGACCTTGGGTGTCTTCCGGCGGCAAAAGGGGGATGGTGGACGTACGGTCACACCTGAAGGAAGCAGGTGAGAATAGTCATTGGCTTCCTGCCACATGCGAGCCACAGGGTGAGAGTCAGCGATGGGTTTCAGCTTTGAATTTCTGGTAATACCAGCCCAAGTTAGATGGATCAATCCTAGATCTCCCGTCGGGGAAGAGTCAGATCGATCCGAGTACGAAGAGTCTGAATGGAAACCAGGAACAGCTCTTACCACGCGAACCTTGGCCAGATTCTGGACGTCGTCGATAAGTTTGTCCCTCTATTTTTCTAGAGATGAACATTCCTGGGCAGCGAGAGAGCTGCTCAAACTTAGGTGTGTCGGACTATTGTAGGCAGCAGCGGCGACTATCTCCTTTCAACCTAATGCATCCCGAGCTGAAATGCGATCGTCAGTCTCTTCGAAGATGTCAAGTGGTTGACATTCACCCAGCGGCTCCAGATGTGTGTTTCATGAATGGGGGGGGGCAATTAAGGAAGGTCTGTCTCAGCTAGGCCGTCGGAATGTCGCACCTGCTACATCTCTGAGCTGCTGAATGAGAGTTGTGGGCTTCTTCCCCACCAGGGTAATGCTTCTAGCAAGGTTCTACTATCGTTGATGATCAGAAGGCTCGTGGTGCCGAAGAACGATGCCATTGAGATACTTCGAGTTCCTATATATTGCTGATAACTCGAATAACGATATTGCTGTTTTCATAAGATTTGATAATAAATGTAAAAAGGTTATCATGGCTTTGGTCTTTGTGGACGAGACATTTTGTGCCTTAAATGCCAGCTCGTAGAGACGGAGACACTGTTTCGGCTTACCTGAGAAGTATTGAGTCACTTGAATCGCCCCCCAAAATTCCTTGTTCATGAAAAGGAATGTCGGGTGCTTTCTTGGTGAGCCATATGGTAATGCCTGGAAAATTGTCTTCAGCGATGAAGCTGCTTGATGCAGGCTTGAAAGAGTGAAACTTCTCGACGGGGTTACCAATGGGCGTTTGGTTATTTAATCACGATCCGATTATATATTATCTTTATTTGCAAGGTTAGGTAGGCAATCTAGATTGCTCAAGTCAAGTTGTCGCAGCTCGTGTGAATGTAGAACTTTGGAGGTTGACGTGTGAGGGTGGCACTTGGCGTTGAGCGAGTGAACGAGTTGAGCAAATGACAAGACGATGATAGTATCCTGATTCAACTCCTCACAGTGCCAGCTAAGTAAGTCACAATAGTTTGAGGTTGCAAGGTGTCGCTTTGATAGAGTAGCTGGCTGAGCTACTACTAACACGATTCAATCCAGCAACCGATCAACTTTTTAGCTTGTTCTGGTTACTATTGATACGTATTTCTCTTTGATGAGCAGTATTATATGTATGATTTTAATTAATCTAGTTTTTCGTGGTCATTAATCTTCATAATGCGAATAAATAATCTATAAAATGCCTAATTTTGAATAGTTTTTAACCTTTACAATATTCACTCTACAGTTAATGTGGTATTTTTTTTTAATGGCTATCTTTAATGAATATTTCCTCTTCTACATCTTTGAAAATAATCATTTTAATGTCAAATATATTTTCTCTTTGTTATTTTAAGTTCAGGATTTTTACTTCCTAGACTATTTTTTTTTCTTTCCTTTAAAAAATAGTACATATTTTATATTTCTATTTAGTATTTTATTTTTGAATACTTGAGATTTTTTCTATATCATTCCAGTTTTTATTATCATTGTAACATCAACTTAATCTTCCGCTTTTACTAATTAACTTCCTTAAGTTTTCATCATGAATTGCAGAATCTGAAGATGGGACATATGCCCGAAACATTGATTTTGTCCGAAATTAAACCCCTTGTACCTGCTGGGCGGAATCCGGCGAGAGCTTTTTCATCAAAACACACCTTATGTCTTAAGAGCTTCAATAATATAAACTTTGGAATTATTGATTAGTTTTGGTAAAGACTCCATGATTAATCTTTTTTTTTTTTTAAATTAGTATGCAAAGTAATTTGGAATCAGTTTAATTCCCTCTCTCGACCCTAGTAACGTCTATGGGAACAGGGATAGCTGAATTAAACAAACCTCTTGGCAACACCTCATGTATACTTTGTTAATTACGGGTACTTTGAGCATTAATCGTTATCCAGATGATATTATATGTATTTTAACAGTTGATGCCACGGATCCTTACCAAAATGACTGTAGTATCAAATATCCGCCAAATTTACCTCTGTAGAACCTAGTAAAGTTCCCTAAAGTTTGTGATGTGTTAAATTAATTGTATTTTTGAATAAATATACGTAAGCTTTCATCATTTATAGTTAAGAGATTTTGATTCTTTATAAGAAATTATATTCAAAGTATACATTATCGGTAACAGTGAAGAAGAAATATGTTAATATTGTTAGCAAAGAAATATATTAGGCAGGGTTATAATTTAAAACATATTTTTCCGAAATGATAAGCAATGTCTTTGTAAGTGAAGCATTATTGCCCCACCTTTTTTTTCTTATACAATCATTGAGAATTAGTCTCTTAGATATTTGTTTTACTATTAGTTCGCATCTACAAAAGACAAGAGACGAAAACGTAAGATATCTTTCACCTGGTTCAGCATTTCCCAAACTCGGGCAAATTTGAAGCTACCAGGGGGGAAATAATTACACTGCCTGCTAGCAACTTATATATATATATATATATATATATATATATATATATATATATATATATATATATATATATATATGTTAATAAAACCACTGTAAAGGAGCGTAGTATATATTATCTCGAGACCAGTTTCGGCATGGAGTTTGTCATGCCAGCCTCAGTCGAACACTGAGAATACATGCAGTCCCACGAAGCGTACAATATATATATATAGTTTACAGAGCTCCAATTGGAGTTCCTTATCAGGGGGTGTGAATTTTAGTGTATTAAGGGTATCTTTTAAAATTAGATCTTTGACGTAGGGGCTGCATTTGAATTGCCCATCCGAAAGGATAAAGTTGGGGATTTCATCTATAAGAGTGGATTTAATGACCTATCTTTTGCAGAAGTTCTTACATAGGCAGATTAATTTCACCTGTGGGAAGTCTATCGGGTGGTTAAAGTTATTTGTGTGTGTGAAAAGACTAGAGGCTGTTTTTCCCCGTCTAACGTCTCCTCTGTGTTCGTACATTCTCTTATCCAGATTTCTTCCAGTTTTGCCTATGTAAAATAAAGGGCAGTTAATTTTTTTACAGGAGATTAAATAGACTCTTGCTTCGTTGGTTCCTTCTATAGGTTTGGTGGTAGGGAAGTTTGGCTTGGCCTTGGATATTTTAGTTCTATAAATATACAAGTGGTGAAAGTAGTTTCATCGGACAAGAAATATGGGTCACAAATTCTAAAACCTCTCAAAAACATAGACATTACAATGACTTTTTTAACTTTTTTTATTATGACAAGAGTAAAAATGGATGTAAGAATTGGAATTAGTGGTTTTATGGTATACAGAGAAGGTAGGTCGGTCATTTACTCTTACATCCTAAATAGCATTCAAATCGCAAAACGTGAGTGTGATCTCTGGTTTAGAACCCAACGTGAATACCTTCGTTACCTCAAAATAACAACAGACCCCACTCAGCTACATAACATGCTAAGACATTGTCAATTGATCCTCAATCGAGTCCAACAAAAAGTTCACCTACGCTTATGGAATAAGTTAGAATGGTTATTCAAAAATAGCCCCTGGAAGAAGTCCTCCAACACAAGAAAGAATGTACTCAACCTTTCCTCTTATAACCTTTCCTCCGACCAAGATACCATACTCGGTTATGGCCTCTCCTTTGGATTAAAAAACATTAATTCATTCTCCCTTAGTCACCTTATATCCATAAATTTTGTGAGGGTGATCATTCTGATAGTGAATTCTTAAGTGGCTTCGTTGTTGGTGCTTTGTCCAATTCTGATACTCTTAAATATTTAGAAATACCTAGACACCTAATGATGGCCCTCAAATCACTAAATTCGAATAAGAATATTGTAATCACAAAATCCGATAAAACCAATCAAATCGTTATGTTAGATAAATGCTCCTATTCCGATAAGTTAAACGATTTACTTAATGATCCAAACACCTAAGAGAAGCTATCTTCGAACCCTTTAAGTAACAAAACGGCATCCTTCAACAAAATATTAACAAAACTTTTCAATCGATTAAATCCAGATCTCCTCCAACATTTCCAAACCAATTAATCTATCCCTTCCCCGTATGTATGGGTTGCCAAAAACCCACAAGCCTGGATCATGCATTGGATCCCATGCATATTCCATCTCTAAGTGGCTGGCCAATATTCTCTCAAACGCAGTTGGATTAACTTCATCATCACATATAGTTCACTCATCAGATTTCATCGAGAAATTTAGAAAAATTTACATGAAAGGCAGTCGCTTAGTAAGCTTTGATGTAGAAAGTCTTTTTACCAATGTACCCGTTGATAAAGCCCTTAAATTATTATATAATGTATTAAGGAACCCGAGATTAAACTTCCCATTGCCCCAACCTCAAATTGTTAACCTAGTTGCACTTTGCATAACGGAAAATGTTTTTAATAGTGATATGGGTTTCTTCCGCCAAAACATGGGCTGGGTATAGAAAATCCTTTGTCACCTATGCTGTGCAATCTTTTTATGGAACATTTCGAAATGTCTCTACTCACCTCTGTGACCCCATTTTTACTCTTGTCATGATAAAAAAGTTAAAAAAGTCATTGTAATGTCTATGTTTTTGAGAGGTTTTAGAATTTGTGACCCATGTTTCTTGTTCGATGAAATTACTTTCACCACTTGTACATTTATAGAACTAAAATATCCCCTGCATATCATCAATGAATGCTTATCCAAGGCCAAGTCAAACTTGTATTGCCTTAAAAGTAGGAACCAAGATACTAAAAGAAACTGCCTCTCCCTTCCATTTTCTCCATTACTGAAAGATTTGAATAGTATCCTTTCCCCTAACCACACCACTTTTAAATACTCTTCGACCATTAAAAAATTATTCCCTACCACCAAACCTATAGAAGGAACCAACGAAGCAGGAGTATATTTAATATCCTGTAAAGAAATTAACTGCCCCTTTATTTTACATAGGCGAAATAGGAAGAAATCTGGATAAGAGAATGGACGAACACAGAGGAGACGTTAGGCGGGGAAACACTGCCTCTAGTCTTTTCACATACACCAATAACTTTAACCATCCGATCAACTTCCCACAGGCCAAACTAATCTACCCGTGTAAGGACTTCCGCAAAAGATAGGTCATTGAACCTACCCTTAGAGATGAAATCCCCAACTTTAACCTTTCTGATGGGCAATTCAAATGCAGCCCCTACGTCAAAGATCTAATCTTAAAAGATATCCTCAATAAACTTAAATTCACCCCCCCCTGATTAGGAACTCCAATTAGATATCTGTAAACTATATATATATTGTACGCTTCGTGGGACTGCATGTATTCTTAATGTCTGACTGAGGCTAGCATGACAAACTCCATGACGGAACTGGTCTCGAGATAATAAATACTACGCTCCTCCACAATGGTTTTATTAACATATTTGAAATCTGTAATTAGATTTAACAATTGTCCATAAATATATATATATATATATACATATATATATATATATATATATATATATATATATATATATATATATATATATATATATATATATATATATATGAGGAATTAAACCACATTCTCCGAAGACAATTTAATTCAGAACAGTTTCGGTGTATCTCACACCCTTTTTCAACTGACACTGGTTAGAAAATATAAGAGAAGTGCATATAAGCATAACACAAGATCCCCTCTTTTTTCCCCCAATCCCCTACTTGTGGCTAATCTGGGGGGGGGGGTAGGTCTAAACATATTGAAGGGCAGACATTTTACTATTTTGTTTATTTGCTTTCTTATTACAGGATTAAAAGAAAATTGACCCTCAGATAGATTTAAATTAGGAACTGACGATATCAAGCTCGATTCTTGCGATATTGCATTAATTTTCATCATATATATATATATATATATATATATATATATATATATATATATATATATATATATATATATATATATATATATATATATATATATTTATATAGGTGTGTGTGGAGAGAGAGAGTGTTACAAGGAGGAGAAATAGTAGTACCTCAAAAGGCTATATTGTCCATACAGAGGAGGTACTGTTTTTAAAGACCCTACATCATAGCTTTAGAGAAAGTATAGTAAAGTTGAAGGCTCTTCCCACTCACCTCTTCCACCCGAATCATTCGGGCATGGAAAATTGGAAAAGACACCTGGTCTATGGAATAAAAGAGCACAATCAGGAATTTTTATATTAATTTTACGATATTTTTTATAATTAACAACAAGTATTATTTTTAACAGTTAATATTTCTTATGACTTTATCTAACCTATTTTTAAATCTGTTAACGGTGGGACTTGAGGCAATCTCTTTCGACAACTGATTCTATACGTTGACAATTTTAAATGAGAAAAAGTTTCCACATACATTGAGTCTGTTCTTTTTCGGAACGAGTTTCATACTATTATTGCGTGTAATGTTTCTATTGAATTCGAACTAGATGGAGTAGTTCACATTTTCGATTCCATTTAAGATTTTATATCTCTATATTAGTAGACCTCGTATACGTCTTGTCTCTAGTTTAAAAAGGTTTAACTTTTCTAGCCGTATTTCATAACCGTATTTTCTTAATGAAAGTATCATTTGTGTAGCCCTAGCTTATACTTTTTCTAATCTTTCTATTTCTTTTCTGTGGGACGACGACCATACCTGTGGATAGTATTTCAATTGTGGTCTTCCTAGAGCATTGTATAGGTTTATTAATACCGTTTCGCTTCTATCGTTGATCTGTCGCTTAATATAACCGAGTAACTTTAGCGCCTTCTTTTCTCCTTCAACACAGTTCTGTGCGAACTTTAGATTAATTGACACACAGATACCGAGATCCTTTTCGTTTTCTGATTCTGCTATTGTTTTCTCAAGGAGTTTGTATTCGGCTTTTGGATTTTTATGGCCAACCAGTCGGCTATGTGGTCAATGTATTTTGGAAATCTACTATATCTTCTTTGGTAATTATACTTTTACCCAGTTTACAATCGTCAGCGAATTTTGCGATTTTTTAAATCAATCCCACTTTTATGCTGTTTACATAAATAATAAAGAGCAATGGTCCTAGGACAGAGCCTTGATGAACGCTACTACTCACAGTTATCCATTTAGACTCTCCTCCATTGATGACGACTCTCTGCCTACAATCACTAAGCCAATTTTCAATCCATTTTGCTATATTACCTTCTATTTCTAGAGCTCTTACTTTGGACATTAGTCGATTGTGTGGCACCTTGTCGAAGGCTTTTTGAAAGTTCAGGTACAGAATGTCGATAAACCTCTCACTATCATGAATTGTGTTAATGTAATGAAAAAATTCTAATAAAATCCATGTTGTGTGTTTCTTAATAATTTGTTTGTTTGTTTGTTTGTGTGTGTGTATGCCTTTTGTAGATGGGCAGCGCCGTATTCACCAGGTTCGGTTCACGTTCAAACATGAGCTCTGAAGGGAGAGTGGGGTGGTGGTAGAGGAGTACTCTCACAAGCTCACAGGGTTATGACTAGTCAGTTAGCCGGGAGCATCTCACAAATGCATATCCGGCCTATATTGATTCAGTTCCTCGAGCTTGTTTTCTGTATAAGTACAAAAGGTATGTGAGCTCTGAGGGGATGGTGGGGTGGTGGTAGAGGAGTACACTCATAAGCTCACAGCGTTATGACTAGTCAGTTAGCCGGGAGCATCTCACAAATGCATATCCGGCCTATATTGATTTAGTTCCTCAAGCTTGTTTTCTGTATAAGTACAAAAGGTATGTGAATAATATTATAATATAAAGGGGATACCACATTAATTTTTTCTACCCTTTACTACGTTAGAGTATCATATATCAAATTAAAGCTCGTTAAAAGCCATTTTATTCTTGCAAATATCATAGTAACTTTTTGAGATACAGGGGGTTCTTTCAGAACTCCCCCTTGAAACCTGATATCATATAAATGGCAATAGAATTACTAAATATTAGGCATTCGAACTAAATTCACGACCTAAAGATGCATATATGAGTTAGTTATCATTTAAAATCAGTTTTTTTTTGTTCCTTTAAAATTTGTGTTAATGGTGGACTAAGACATATATTTTTCGGACAAGGTCAACTATAGGTTTGTTTTCAGTTGAAAAAGGGGATGTTAGGTGAATAGTAGTGGTGTTCCGAATACCCTGTAATTTAGTTCTTTTTAAGAAAATATTTGAAATCGCATGGTATAGTTTTGCGTTTTGTTCACAAATCAACTTTAGAAATCTACGGAGAATTTCCACGAATGTATAAAATTTTGCATTATCATATTTTTCATCATGTTCTAGTCATGTTGCGAAAACAAAATATATATATAATATAGAAAAGTGCATAAAATTTGAAATAAAATGACATAAAAATCAATGGTGTAGTTTTTTTTTCACAAATTAACTTTTCATATCTAAGAAAATTTTCCACGAATGTATACAATTTTGTATTATCCTAATTTAAAAAAAGGTGACTAATGAACAAATGTGCTATCCTCTTAATAGTGGGATGATTAACTTGATAATATGGTCTCAAAATTAGTTGATCTATTGTTATGCTATGGCTGAGATTGCTAGTACTCAAAAGATGTTTTATTCAACTACTTGTGTTTTTGAAAACTATGATTGTATGTGTGACTGCTGGTACTTGTCAGTAAATTATGGTATATATATGTGTGCTATTTCTGGAAGTTATTTTTCTTTTTGCTAGGGTCATTTAAGACCAGGTATATTTCTACGTTCGAAACCTTGGGCAGAGTTATTCAACAATAATAAAATGCCCTAACCTTCCTATATAACCTCCACTAGGTTAGTAAAAAGGGGCTATGATCATAGAAAATGTGGAGATAAGAGACAAAAACAATTTGTATTTAATTCTACCCTAACTAAGTAATGGTGTATCAACTGTACTGGGAAGGAGTATTAAATATCTCCATGCAATGAATCTAACCTAAACTTTTCTATCTTACCTAAAAGTAACGTGACCAATAAATAAAATAATAATGGTAATATAAATGATAATGGTATTATTGTTAATAACAGAAGTGTAGGTTAGGGGTAGTAGTGTCCCAATAGTGCTTTTAGGTGAATAATACCGCATTAGTGGCACTTATCTACTTTGAATTTTGGTATATTGTAGGGAAATCGATATTCCCCCCTAAAAACAGAGGCCCTGTTTGGTCACCACAACGTCCTGGTACTTGGCAGTGTAACCCAATTACTTACCCCCTCCTCTCTCCTCTCGACTCGCGGACCACCAGAAGGCCTCCTCCAACCACAAGAGGTACGAATTATCAGATTTCTGGGCCGGCGAGCATAACATTGGTTAAACCGGCACTATTTCCTCTAAGAGTTGGGATCTAATTTCGCGTTATAGACGAAATTAGAGGAGCGGCGACCAAAAGCCAGAATATGCCTTTGGGGCTTAGTGAAAGACGCTCAGAAAAGAGCCCTTAGAGGAGTGAGGCTTAATTCCTAAGCCTCCATCCTCCCCTTTCCCCTACCCACAGTGAGCTGGCGAAGCATATAGGCGGATAAATGGAGAAAAACAAGGAAGATCGAGTTAGTCATCGAAACGACAAAGTCGGCAGCAGGGCCCGGCACCAAATGAATAGATCAGAACTTAAGAAGAAACTCATTCAGAGCCAGTTCCTACCTCGAAATATATTCTTCAAAAGTTTGATTGTTTATGATAAGTTTATTTATTTATTTTATTTTGGGGAGTGGAAAAAATGGAAAACTTAGTTATTTTTATACACAATTAGGATGTACCTATGCTTATTTTTCTTCTCCATTTGACAGGCCTTGTTTTATGTCTGATTTCAGATATCACAGAAGATAAGATTGTATCAAGATAGTTATTTGGACTATGGGTTCACCTATCTTGTCAGGGACGCTTAGTGCGTTGTGTGTTTAAAAACCTTCTCTAATGGCATCATGAAACCTTTCCAACTGAAGCAGAATCTGGCCAATGCTCATCCACAGTTCAAAGATAAGAATCGTAGCTTTTTTGAGGTAAAGTTATATAGCTTGAAGAGGATGAATATAGATGAATCTGAGAGCTCATCCTAGCCGAGTCGATACCGAGTTGGTCTCCCAACGTCGCGGTACCGGGTTCGATCTTTAATCCCAGCATGAGCGGACACAAACATCAGCGCACGTAGAGATCTGGCTACCAATTGGTGAGGTGCTGTGCCTAGCCCTGTACTCGGGCGGGTAGATATTACACTTCTCATATCACACATAACCAATTACAACACTGCTTTTTTTCCTCTTCCGTCTTCTCGGCACAACACACACACACATTTTCTGTTCCAAGGAATCCTGCCGATAGGTATCTATATCCACATACATCTGACGCGGGACAGGTCTTTCTGCCCTGGGGCAACGAAGGTTCCACCTAAACGCTGTTTGGTGTCAAAACACAAAATTTCCTGGCACCTCTTCCCCGAAGAGGACCCTCCTCGGTGGACGAGTTCAAACCATATTTCCCTGGTATCAACACTGAAGATATTTCAATGAGACTGACAAGAAACCAATTTATAGGTCAGGTGGATGATGTCCCTGAGGGCATGCAAAGTGAGTTCTTGGAGCTCAAGCATGACTCTTCTGCCAAGGATGAGTTTCGTGCACAAGATCTTGAAGGCTTCTGGGTGAATGTGCGTGGATCATACCCACAACTGAGCACCAACGCATTGAAGATCCTTATTCTCTTTTCCACAACCTACCTTTGTGAGTCTGGATTTTCTACTTTACTCACAATCAAGCCCAAAGCACGGAACCGACTTAAGTTTGAATGACACATGCGCTGCGCGCTTTCCAAAACTAACCCTGATATTGATACAGTAATGCACAAGTGGCAACCTCACCATTCTCACTAATCTAATTCTAAAGTAGAAGAATAAAAAAAAGTCCTTTTAGTTTTACTAATCGCTCTCTATCCGCTTTATTATGTATCTATATGTTCATATATTTGTACTTTTTTAAAATAAATTAGTAAATAGACACAGTGTGTTTTGACTACTCTTTCCCTCGTACACATGAAGGTGGAAATCTGGATTTTTAAACTGGGTGCAGGAGGAAATGACAGAAAAAAGTTTGGGAACCATGGCCCTAGTTGAGTGAAGCTTCTTACAACCTTCTATGTGAGGAACTTTCCAGTGAAGTACCGGTAGCGTGCTGGTGACGCGCCGCTGACGGGAAATTTATACTACAAAAGATATTAACGTCAACGCTTCTTTTCTCTTCTGAAAACTAGAAACGTATCTTTAAGAACGAATTTACAATCTCTAAATGGCATAACTTCTTTTTTCCTCTCATAAGGTTGTCCAAGATTCTCCTTTCCTTATTTCTTTCACTTTTATATCATTAGTTTGTTTAAGAATTGGAGAAGGTAGTCAGGATGTTTTATCTCGGAGCAATTTTTTTTCTTTGTTTTGTCTTTGATATCTCCGTCCTGGAAGGCAATGAAGCCTTAATGCGTTACAACAATAGGGAAAAACATTATATCTTTCATTCTTTTATGTCTTGGAAATTTTGCTTTAAGAGTTTTTGTTCTCTGAATTTCCTCCGCTAGGGGAACATTTTAGGAGGGAAGACCACCATTTCATGTTAGCATTTTGGGGGAATCAGTCATTTTCAAGGCTGGTGGTTTTACTGACAAGCAATTTATTTTTAATGAATTTAAAAATGTGTTCTTTTCATAACTTCTTTAGCGTTTAACTACCATATGAACTTTTGCTTTTATTCACACTTCTGAAAGATGTCTAAGTATATTTAGCTTCCTGCATTAGCCTTCTCGCAGTTTCAATTTCATTATTTATCCTCTTTTCAGTCATTTTTTCTGTATATTTTTCTTTTACTCTTTTTACTTCCTGACATTCCCTTGTCTCACATTTATTTTTAGTCGCGGGCGACTCTATATCTCACTATGTCGGTCAGTTAGTCCGTCGTTCCCCGTTTCGCATTTTTTTTATATTGGTAATAACGTTGTAACTATTCGGCTGATTCTGACGAAATTTGAAACCATTATGTTGTTTTACATTTTATTTCAAATCATATAATTTAAAAATTCCTGCCAAGGTTAGCCAGATAATTATTTGGCAATAACCTCTTAACTATTCGGGGGATTCTAACGAAATTTAAAACCCTTATGTTGTTCTACATTCTCTTACAAATGATATAATTGCCAAGGTCCTCCCAAAGTTAGCCTGGGAATTATTGAAAGTTTTGAAGGCGGTAAGGTCATAGATCAGAATAAGTGAGAGCATGCGTCTTTGGTCAACAGACTTCGTTATAACAGTCTCCAACGCATTAATGATTTCTTGCCTCCTTCTGAATTTCAAGGAGGATGTTTTCTTGACAAATTGAGAATAGAATATTTTTCTGATCTAAAAATTATGCTTGCTTGTATATTGATTACTGAATCTTTGTCTCCGTAAATATCTTTATAAATATAACTAATTTTCGTTCTGGACAAATCTGATTATCTTTAAATTGAAAAGAAGCGAAGGGATATTATAAAATGCTCATGTAAATACCCGTTCAAAAACTCTATCTTAAACTCTTATTTATTTTTCATCATCTGTTTACGATGTTGCCCTCACCCAATTGCCTCATAAAACTTAGTTATTATCGAATATTATATTTCAATTCTGAGATATAGAGTTAGTTGAAGGTGTTTAAAATTGTAATAGGCTTTTATTTTAGAAATATTTGACCAGAGTTAGATATATTGTATGATCGTTTTCTCTAATCTTTAAATGAGTCATAAGTATATGATTTCATCAAGATTATTGGACACATAGACCAACAAACCTGCAATTAAATTTAAATATAGACAAAATCTACTTGAATTCGATCAAAGAGTAATTTATACCTGGTACTCAGAAAGCAGTCGATATAATTTGATTCCAAGGCCCATAGGAAATCTCACCTACGTGGATGTCTAAGTAATATGCATTTAAGTACTGTTTCAAAGCGTGGAATTATCTTTCATTTCCGCCTTTTGGTAGCGAGGGACACCCAATAATAAGGCAACGACCCCGCCAACTTAGAAGTAAGGAAGCAATCGATATTTTTTTCTAGTATGCTAATTAGATTCATTATCTTCTCGTATTACAGTAAGAAAAGGATTTTAATTTTGAGTTTGTGCGATGAAAAAAAAAATTCCAGTGGTGTTTTATATTATTATAATTATTATTTTATTGTGACTATCGTCACGTACACATGGAATAATTGCTCACGCTAGGTAGCTCGCATTAATGAGAATCAGTTGCATAGCATTCAAATGCTTTATTAGAGGCAGTAAAATTATAGATAGTAAAACTAATGTGCCATTTTAAAAAAAGGTAAACAGTTTAGTCTCTTTGTACGTTGAGATAAGATAGGATGATTTTTGTTCGGGTTGATTTAAGATGTAATTTTCCTTTGTTGTGTTACATAACTACTGGGTATAAAGAGTTGACATTGTATGTTTTACGAAAGTCGTGAAAGTAACATATTCAGTGTGTATACTGATAAAGTGAGTGTTAGCAGAAGTTAAGTAAGGTTAAGTATGTTTAAAAAATATGTTTGACCTGTCCGATTGGAATCGATCAAGAAGTTAGGTGTTAATGTTAATGAAACAGGAATAGATGCTGTTGAATAGGATCTACACCAAAGCATCAAAGACCTATCGGGAAAACTAATCTACCTTGATCTTCTATTCAAGGAGATATGAATACAATTGGAAAGGTGTCAAGAGAGCGGATTTGGATGACTCATGAGTTGCCTCAGGAGACTAGTGCTTTGTGTTCAACAATTTGCAACATCTGGCTTAACAGGAAAGAGTAAAACCACATATACTTTAGCATACTTGAACATGTTACCAGGGCGGAAACGATCGAAATCATTGACGACATTTGGAAAATAATTAAATAATTTTTCTCTTCTAAGAGGCGGAATTTTCAGAGTGGAATCATACATATTTGCTTCACCTTGGGCAAATATGATTGCTAATGATTACAATTGTTTTCGATTTATAAATTTACTTCGTTTTTTTATTGAATTATAATACTACGCCAAATATACGATATTACTTTCCGTTACCTCTAATAATATCGTATAAATCTGTTTTAGGAAAAGGTATGAATTCTAAATTTATGAGTTTTTTGAAAATATTTATCAGCTCCGGAAAACACTATTATAAATAAATAAATAAACTAGCAGCTTGGAGCCAATTCTTACGTAGTTGAATTTACGTATAACAGAGTGGCAATCACAAATCATATAAAGTCATTCGAAACAACCAGAAGGCAGGTGAATAATGACCCCATTACCATCTAACCCCATTTGCGCATGAATTGGCTAACTGAAAAGATTCAAATTTGGGGCCCCAAAATTGAAAAACTCATAGTGTTCTCATTTTTAAAAATTTTCTTCAGTTTGACACGTTCATATCATTTATGCAAATAGCTCTATTTATCCTAGATTCCTCCAGTTTTAAATAATTACTTTAAATCAAATGTTTTCTTTCTCGGGTGGATGTCTACGAAGCGAGTTACGACTCATTTTAGTGCCTTCTGTGATTTAAAATGAGGAAGCATTTGAATTCCATCCGAGTGCGCTTTCGCTGACTCTCTGTGTTCACTCATTCTCGCTACCTGATTGTAAATGAAACTATATTGCCTCTCAATAACGAGTCGTTTCTATTGTCTGCACAACACGAGAGCAGGAGCGAAATATTATAAGCCATTTGTAATAAAGTATATAAATCAAGGACAATTTCTTAACTTTTTGCACCATGAGAAACGTAAGTTACGTTAATGGTCTGAATTTCTAGTCAATTACATGTATTAGAAACCTCCACAAGCTATCATAATTATTATTGCCATCTAGAACTTCAGAGGAGAATCTTTCTTCACTACATATTCTTTGTCTTGTATAAACAAGTGTATAATCAGTTTTTATTGTGTACTGGTAATATAAAACGTCTAAGTTTTCATTTAAATTTTAAGTATTTTAATTGCTTGCAATTATGTGATTTTCAATTTTGAAAATACTTTCATTATAACTTGAAAGAATATACATTCTATTAATTTAAATTTTAATCTTACCATATACTATTCTCTCCCAGTCATTTACATATCACTGTTTTAACACTAGTTTATTTAAAACTCAACAGATTGAAAGAAATATAGCCTTTCAATAAGGCCGTTATTGGTTATTTCTTTCTTAAGCCTTCATGGATATTTAAAGGAATAAGTACACAATGAATCTGGTAACCATATTAGACGTTTGGTATTTTTTTTTAATTAGAGTAGAATAAAAGCTATGTAAAATCATATCAGAATTAAAAGAGTGAAAAACTATTTCCCTGTGAAATATTTTGAAGAGGCAAAGAAATCGTATTCACTATACCAAGACTAAAACAAATTAATAGCTTAAAGGGAAGAGTTCCAAAGATTTTGATGTTTGAAATTCCAAGGCTATGAAATTTACCAGAGAGGAAGAAAACAATATTTTTTCTCTAACAATGACAAAAATTCTATCGGATTAATAGGAAGTGTGACCATATTGCATTAAAAATGAACAAACTATCACTTAAAGGCATGAAGCCACATGTGGTACTCAGCCTCTGCCAGTTCCGAGCCTTAGATGAGAACCAATTACCTATCACACTTGAGTGTATATAAGCAATGAGTATATAAATGGACTGGGTACGCTAGAGAAAAATAAAAAGAGATATTTGAGGTCTTTCCCCACGACTGGGTGCGGTGGAAACACTAGAAAGAAGTATTAGAAATCTTTTCCCAAGAAAATGAAGACCCCCACAGGAACATTAAACGCCAGTCATCAACAAAAAAAGACACTACGGTGTTGTGACTACACAAATCTGACATTTTACCAGAAATCTTATGACTAGGCTATGTTTTAATAAAAACACATGCTCAGATAATGATTTTGCAATTCAAGATATTTAAAGACCATCATAGAGTATATTGGAATATCACAACTAATTCTTTCAGGAACAAAAGTGATTTTCTAGGTTAATGAGGACGATAAATTTCGCCTTCCTAATTCAAAACTAAGTTCATAACTTAGACAGAACTCTGAAGAATCTCTTGTCTTTGAAAATCCTTCTGTCAATTTTTTTCTGAATATTTAAATAATTAATTAAAAAATTAAAAAAGCAATGAGGGCAACTCTAGAAGAATTTAGCAAGGTAAGAGGGGAAGTATGGGAATGTGTAAATGTGTACAAGCTAAAATAAACTGGCCAAGAAGCCGAATCAGAGACCACTTAATATACTTGAAATAAGGAAAAAATGTGTAACTCTCATGAAACAACCTGAATCAGCAAAGCACCAGGCGTATGTTCTTGGTGCTAGGAAAAACTATAGTATGGAGGGAGGAGGCGGTGAATTAAAGTTAAGTTTTATTTTTGACTGTCGAAAAAACGTAGCTCTAAGAAAAATTAAGAGCATAAGTTAGTAGGTACCATTTTTATTATGGACATCATCTTTATTTACTTTCTTATTATCGGCAGAATTATTTTACTTTCCTATTATCAAGAGCCAACTTTTTTACTAAAGAATTTAGTTTTCTATCAAGAAATTTGCTAATTGAATTAGTGGTGTTTAGAGAAATAGATTTTTTGCTTGATATTTTTTGTTTTACTAAGCTGACCTAACCTAATCCTTTAGTAAAATATATTTAGTGTCGATAATAGGAAAGTGCCAGTTGGTCTCTCGATTATCAGAGGCCATACAACTCTCCCCATAATCAGAAGTCGGTTTAATGAAGATTTTATATAAAAAAATATATAATTATATACGTAGGAGACATGTTGAAGAAATGAGCGGTTTTTAAGTGAAGAATTCTATATATAATTTTTAAACCCTCCTCATAACTGCTATTTCTTCTTATTTGACTACTTCGCTGAATTCAAATATTTTCCTCCCGCTCATGTTCTCGTTCCTTAAATATGGCCCAGAGAGCTGACCTGAGTCCTGCCAAGTAATCTGTGTGAGAAAGAGCGAAACACTCGTCTGGTCAACCAGTCCTCGTGGACTCTTTGGCGCCCTCATCGGTGCGCTCCTTCCCACAATGTTTATATGTCCAGGAACCCAACAGAAGATAATCCAGACATCCGCTCGGCTCTGGATAGCCATAGCTATACGGAACTTGCGAAACAGTGGGTGCAGAGATTCATTGTCCAGAGAGACTTTGAGCGCTTTGTAAGTCGCTAAAGATCACAATCTGCTCTCTTATCCAAACACGACGCGTTATCTCTCGTAGCGGACGGTGATTGCAACCAGCTCGGCCGTGAAGATATACGCATCGAACGGATGAGCTCAGCTGATTTTAATTAGTGAGAATACGGCGTAAAGCATGTCTCCTCTTCGGACTTGGAGTCATCCGTATACATACATTAACATGGCCCAAGCTAGTAACAAAATGTATACTAATATTGTCGAAAGCCGTACTACTTGAGCTGTAAAAGCTTTTGAAGCATAGGCGTGGCGATATATAGTCAATGGTGGTAACATCCAAGCTAACGTCTTGACCAGAATCAGAGGCCTCATCGGACCAAGAGCTATATACAGCTATCGAAAGAGTTTCCTAGGCCCCTCCCTCCCAAAAGGAACTTAGCGTATGACTGGAGTGTCTGGGCCGTATAGAAACTTTCTAGTCTGTACGACGCAGACAAAGTGCCATCTCTCTGTCATCGACAAGAATGCTCTCAATAAGAGATGAGGGGAAGGCAACGCTCGCCAGATGGAGACCGGTGTGGTCGATCGAATTCACCTTACATAGTTCACAATCGGCTGTGGATGCGTAAACCTCACATTCGTAGTCAAGGTTTGAACGAACAAAGGCAAAATAAAATAACAAAGTTGTTCAATACTTGTTGGAGTCAACGTTCTAGAGTTGAAACTTTTATCAAAGTTCTTTCTAAGAGTTCATAAAAAATAAATATGATTATCGAATGTTTAAAAAAAATACAATCGTAAAATTAAAAATAAATGCATTAAAATTAAGGCAAGCTGTTCTATTAAAATATTTTTTCGTATATACAAGCAAATTTAGATGAAAAAAAAGAGCTCAGAAGATTGTTTTTTTCGTATATCAAAAGAATCCCATAAAGGCTTTTTCCTACATGTAGGTCAAGAAAATAAGCATGGATCAGTAAACTATAGACCAAAAATAAACTATTGGGAGATATGTACTGTGTGAAAGAATAAGAAGAGAGAAATGGAATCAACCCCCTTCCTCTGACTTCAGTTACCCAGTTCGACGCCGAGCCCATACCTTTGATTGATCAAAACCTACATCTTTTCGAAGATGCAAAATTCATCTCCGAAATTCATCTTTGTAAGGCCTACCCTCAGATTCCGTTTTTTGAATCTTGTAAGCATTTTAAAGCTTTTGCTACAGAGAAAGGCTTAATGCAATTTACCCGTCTTCCCTTTGGTTTGGTAACTCCGTGTGGAAACTACAATCGAATGATGCGGTGAATTGTAGACGGCCTAGTCAGTGTAAACTTTTATTTTGACAGCGTGTACGTTGCAACCCGTACTTGAGACCAGCACATGCAGTCCCTTCGCACTTTGTTAATCCCTTTGCGCGCACGTCGAAGTGTCATTTCGCATATGATACGATTAAATATCTTGGTTTTAAGATTGGAAAGAACCAAATTGTTCCCCACAGTAACAAAGTTAAAGACATAGCTGAAATGCCGGTTCCCCGGACGAAGAAGCAGCTGCCGTCATTTTTGGGTTCTGCTTCATTTTCCAGGCACTTCGTTCCCAATTTCGCCACTATAGCGTTTCTCTTTAATGATATGTTAAAGAAAACGGGACCCGATCCTGTCAGTTGGATTCCCCCCCCCCCCGCATTGGCTAGATTTAACCAGATGAAGGAAAAACTGATCTCTGCTCCTATTTTGAGACTCCCGAATCTGAATAAAAGTTTGAGATTCGTACTGATACCTCTCGTGATGGTATAGGTAGTGCCCTCATGCAGTATGAAAACGATGGAAGTGGGTATCCTGTTGCGTATGCAAGAAGCAAGCTGTCTGTCCGCGAGAAGGCTTACACCACCAGTGAACTCGAAGCATTAGCTATAGTATGGTCAATTCGACATTTTAGAATGTACTTTATAAGAACCGAATTCGTAATTGAGAGTGATCATAAGCGTTGGAATCTGTTGCTCATGGAATATCAATTCCATATTGTGTATATCAAGGGTACTCAAAATTGTTTAGCAGATTGTTTAAGCAGAAATCATCTAGAAGACCCTGTTGCCATAAATTAAAGATACCATTAGCGTATCACCTTGTAAATATGTTTGCTCATTTGTTTTAAATATAGGTTAACTGTTTGAAGTGTTGTATAATTATTCTTTGTTTGTAGTGTGTCTTGAGTAATGGTTCACTTTTTCTTTTATTTAGATACTTAATGTGTTGTATGGCTTAATTTTAATTCTGTTTTTTTTTATTTGTACCTGTGCGTATAGTCTGAACTAATTATTATTATTTGCTAATCCCGCCCATGTCCGAATTTTGTTTGTATCTCGTTTCACTAATTCAATTTTTATTGTATCTCGCCCTTGAAGAAAAATTAGTTCGAGACGTTTTTTTTTCCAACCCGACTTGTGGGAAAAATGTCTTCATGAAAAGGGAGGCGTGTGGAAGAATAGGGAGAGAGAAAAGGAATTACCCCTCCCCCGTCTTTCCTAGTTCACCGTTGGCCGCTCTAAATTCATCTGCCATATATACTGCGAAAATTAGAACAATCGCAACTTCTCGCTATGGGCCCTTATCGTGATTGTCGTGGTATGACATCACATTATATTAATATTATATTATATCTATGGGGGAGAGAACAATAACCTAAAGGCGAACCGACAAGGGGGACGGAACTCCACGAGTTTCGTCAGGCGGAGGGTGAGATAAGAGTGCAACGGGGTCAGCTATAATATGGGCAATGACAAAGCTCAAGGTTATTTAAAGAGGCATGTGCCAAAATATAATTTTATTTACATAAAAATAATGAGAGAAATGATGGGCAAAAATTACATCAGAGAATAAAAGGGCAAAATTACATCAGATGAACGAAGGGGGGGGGGGGAAATAAATTGTAGTTATGAATCAGACTATAAAGTTAAAACTTAAGGTGTTACGGGAGGAGACTATTCAAAAGGAGACACTAAACGCAAATGGGTTACTGGAGGGGGAGAGGGGTTGGCTTACAGAAGATTCCGGGTGAGACGTCAGGGTGAGGCTTCACGGATGTCTTCTGCACGTGAGGCGAGGCCGCTCGAAGCTTCTGAGCGGAATGTTAAATGATGACGGTTCTCCAAAAAAAGGGGGGGGGGGCGGTAACGCCTGGTCCAGGGAAGAGTATTTCGGCCACCCGAAAACGAGGTGCAAACGAGGAGGGCTTCGACAGGTGTTGATGAGAGAAGTCGGAAAAATCACTCAGTAGCGAGTGATTAGCCCTCACTGGCTGGGTCTAATTACAATACACAAAAATAGTTCTGCTGTCACTTTGCTTTGCTGTTAACACTTGACTTGGAACTAGGGGAATTTTCTTGGTGTTCGGGCGAGAGTTCTCAACTCTGTGTCAGTTTCATGGCAAACGAGCAATATATATGTCTGAGGCTCTCCCCACGATGGGGGAAGGGGGTTAGTGGGAAACAGCTCTACTCTCGAATGACCTCGATTCTTCTTGCCGAGGCTATTCTAGCCCGTGTAAAGGTGAATCGTGGTGGAAGCGGTTTGAGGCTAGTGCTTGTGGAGGAGGGGGGGGGATTAGGCTTACTAATTTAAGCCTAACAGAATCTTCTCCAGCACATGGAACTTCCATGCTGGAAAAGAAATTCCACGTTGGATTTCCACCACAGTGATCCAAGGCAACTAATGAAGTCTGTTAGCGATCATTCTCTCTCCCCGTCTAGATAATTTCGGAGTATACATATAATCGAAACTTCGGAGTTCACAGGCAGATTGTCTGAAGCCGCCGTCTAGAACGTTGGCCGTAATGTCTTCGTTTGTCGAGAGGGATTCGACTACATTCTCGTCCAGAGAAGAATTGAGTGATTGTCGAGGAGCCAAGGAAGAGCTAGTCGTCACTCAGTGTTATTCGTGGAGATAGTTTTAGGCGCGCTTCAACTCTTCTCACCACGTCTTCGGATTTTAAGGATCGGAAAAGCCATCCTCGAAGCATCCTCCGTTTGCCTCTTAAGGATAAGATATTCCCATCGTGAATTTCCCGAAGTTAGATTGAGCGTTCCATGAGACGCCCACAAGGCCTATGTCGAACTTACCTTCCTGGTTCTACTCGCCGCACATCAAGGTAAAAGGTATTTAATCCCCGCTTCGTCACGCTCCTCCCACATTTACCGCGTCGAACCTCAAGGATCTCCTTTGCTTTAGAACTTGCATAATTGTAAGATCATTACTTAATTAATTATCCCTCGGTTCAAACTTTATTGATAGTGTCAATCATCTTAGCCATGAACTGTCAATATTTAATTGTATTGCCATTTAACTTGCCCTATATGTGTATGTAATCTTTAGTCCTATTAAAATATATTTTTGTAGCTGTGTTTGAATATTCCTTGCCTTTGAAACTGTATATTTAAAGCACTCTTAAAGCCATCCCCAGGTGGAGCCTTAATTTCGGTCAGCCAGTAAGCCAGTGTGCGCATAACCGCGTACACCTGGTCATACCACGACATGCGGGAAACCTTTTTAATCCGTCTGTATATTTATACCATTATATTTCCGTATTCGATATTGATTTTTATTACGATATTTTTTAGCAGATTGATTTGATGGGATTACTTTGAAGCACATTAATATTCTATATTCTAGACTCCTAAATTAAGCATACTCAAATATAAATAAATGCTTGAGGCTGAAAATGAACAACTTTGTTCATAATTTTCTGTTGACTGCGGCTATATATCTATAATTATCAATTCATCCTATATTCATATTAAAATCTAGCAAACTATTTTATTGGAACTGAATCAATATCCATAATAATTGCTGAAAACATAAAATTATTGAATGAAATATTATTAGTTCATAATGGAAATCGTATTTGGGTTCAAATGAACATTGAGGGAGTTCAACCAGGATAACTAGTCTTGTGCTTTAAAAGTTATTTCATTGACGCTGTCTATACCCTTAGAGATGGTTCAATGTACATTTTCTTTTCTTCTGTATGTATTTTGCAAAGCTTTCTACATACAGAACTCCACATGATTGCTTGCCCATGCAATATTTGCTTAACTGGGTTAAGTGCGATTTGTCGATGTAGGTATTCCTACTGCTTCTTACCCATTCTTCTAGTATTAGTGATTAGATGGAGCCTTTTGATCTGAAATCCTTTTTGTCTTGACATGTGATCTGCTTGACTGTGCTTACCGGTAGTGATAGAATCACTAGCGTGGATTATATTATCATTTGATTATCACAGTATACATTAGTGGTCTAAATACACGAAATGGGAAAACTATTTCGTTTATTTAGACTAGGGGGGGGGCTTGCTTGCTTCCTTTCAGTTATTGTAATGTTTCCACCCCTGTATGTTATGGGGGCTTGCTTCTGGAGTGGTAATCCTTCGTACCAATAGGGGGTTTGGTTGCCCGGTTAGTGGTAACGTTTCCACTCAAAAGGGTGAGCTTGGTAGGATAGGGATAACGCTTGCCACCGGCAATGGTAACAAGTTATTTTTAAATGCGCAACAGAAATACCCCTTTAGGTAGCCTTATACTTGATCCGAGAAGAGGGTACCAGCTGGGATGAATAAAAGAATCCGTTTATAGATGTAAACCAGTCTCCGTCTATTTATTTTATCTTGCACCGTAATAGGAAATACTCTGAGTACAATTTCAGGATTCGATTTTACAACAAAGTAATGCAGGAATATGATAGAGCGACCAGACGAAAATGATGATCGACTTATTAAATTAATGAAAACGTAACAATTAATAAAATAATAATGAATGTCTCTGGTTTTTAATCTCTCTGCACCCATTTATAAAGCGGGAGAAACGTCCGTCGAGTCAGCCTCACAAATGACGTTGGCGTATGTGATTGGCTGCTCCTTCCCTTAGCTCACCTCCTGATTTACTTAAATTAATCCTTTATTTAATTTTAATTGAATGGCGGCTAAACTGCCGTACCTCGTTATTGGCCAATATTTCTAGAAGGCGGAGCTTTATTATGACACGTATATTTGTCTAACTTCTGGCTATCTTTGTTACAAAATAGTAAGATGCTTTTATTACACGCTCTTTTATTTCCTCCCGACATTCTCAGTTTTCCAATATTTATTCTCTGGCGCCTGTCTGACTTGAGCCCAGATACGGAAACTACCACTTTATTGGATAGGTCTTTATTACATCGTGCTCATTACTATAAAACTGGTGCCCAACTATCAGAGACTCCAGAGAGAGGGCCTTGCAGACTCAATAATACAATGATTTCATCCTGCTTTGTTTTCAAAAACGGGCTAACCTAAAACTTCGGTTCCATTCCGACAACAAACTCACTATACTCTCCCAGTGGGTGCAAGAGGCGAAGGCCAATATTTAAGAAGACCTAAGCCTCGCGGTAAGGGCTGTCTCTGAACTCGCTAAGCGTCACGAGCTGGCCGCTTGAGGCACTTTGGTCCTCGTAGCAGCGCGCTCGCACCATTCTTCAGGATTCTTATCTTTCAAAGGAGGAAATTCCTTTTTATCAGTTCCAAGCACTGGTTCTTCATCCTTCTCTGCTTGGTCAGAAAAAGTCACCACTTCATTTGAGGTTCCTTCCTCAACGTGCCTAAGACAACCTGTCCTCAATCAAGATGGCGTGTAATATATTCAAGACATCGAATCAACACCGGTCCAAAATTCGTACAAAACATCAATCAAGACTTCTCAAAAGACGAATTACGTGAAGAATTTAGTGATAATATTGTGCTTAGCCCATTATGGCCTCCTATATCCCCTCTAGTGCAAATTGATAATTCAGTGAATTTATCTAGTGCTCGCTTAAAACTTGATTTAAATTTTGCTCTACGTAAAGTATTCATTCGTTCAGAAATAAATATTAATGAGGAGGATAAGGTCATAATTTATGTTAATGGGGATTTGATACCCCAACAGCGGGTGTTAAATTACGTGAGTTTTGACCTTGCTCTAAATAGACTCTAGTTTTATTTTTAATCGGCCGCTAGTGCACTAGGAACTCAATATAGCAGGACAACCAGAGAAGATGAATTCTAATAACAATGTGCGCACTATTTTCGAACAGGCTAGAATTCCTAATATAGTTCATAATTCTCCTAGTTCAGGAAGCAAAGCCACTAGCACACAGTCCTGCGCAATCTCGGACTAAATAAGCGGCCTCTCTGACATTTTAGACTCCATAAGGTGAATTAGTAATAATATCAATAATAAAATAATAATAATAATGATGTTGATAATGCCGATGGCTATGTTTTGAGCAATGGTGATAATAACAATAAGGGTGATACCATTATCTCTCCAATAATGGATCCATTAACCTTGCATCAGAAATGAATTACTGATTTCTCTTCAAAAATTATACTGGGAAACCTTAGCACAAGAAACCTTTCTTATGTACCATGATCTAATGGTATCCTAAAAAGGTGTGAAATGAAATTTTAAAAATAATTACTTTTAAAATTTTCATCATTTCTCTGAAACTAATAAAATGTTTTTACCTATTATAAATAACTTGTGAAAGTTAATATACTAGAACCTTGTGAGCGCATTAGATTTCTCTGTAGGATTTTTGGGTGAACAAAAAGTTCCCGGTCGTCATGGTTATTTATGACATGATTAGTCTTACAGACAAATATAAACCTCCCATTTTTTCCTCATCAATTGTATCCAGTAAACTCGACTTGGGCGACTACGCCATAAAACCAGACTTAAGGAACGGATTCTCCCGCATTAACCTTCATCCATTTGATTGCCCCAATTTAGTAGTATGAAAACATCAGACAAATATTTTAGATTTACTGCTCTGCCTATGGGTTTTTGGGGATCACCTTTTATTATACAATCAATCGTGAGCCCCATTTGTAATAATGAATAAAAAACATAACGTCTGTGCCTTTGTATATTTACATTACTTTCTTATCACAGGTGATGACATTTTAAATTTTCTGAATGGATTTTCGAATCATCCATACTCTTAAATTTGATAAATCTCAAATTACTCCATCAAAATGTATCATAGTTTTGGGGTATTAAATTAAATATTAAAAATCTTTTCGTTCAAATTACCAAGGAAATAAAGACACAACTCTCTACTGCGCTTATTCCCATTAAGAACCGTACTTTTTATAAAATTCGTAAAATCTTTTGGTTAAGGCTGGTGGGAATCTATTAGGTCTAGAAGAGTCCCATTTATAAAATGTTTCTGGTCGGGGTGACATACAGACGCTGTAGAGGTGTAAGACTTTGGTCTGGCCAACCAAGTAAGAAATCAAAACAGAGATAAAGAGCTCGTAGAATTATATACAACTTAAACCACCTGCTCATCCCCATCATTCCTTTTCCCTCGACGAGCGAGCTCTTCAACATTTCAAAAAAAGCTCTCCTGATATCACTCTCTGAATACTTGACTTAGCCAGAAATACTGTCTGCCAAACCCTGTCGAGGAATATGTCACCTCCCTAGAAAATATATATATATATATATATATATATATATATATATTAGTGTAGTTAGGTAGCAGTCATTCTTGAATGCAAATTTCTTTGAAGACCATGGTGTATTTCACCTTAATAAATTTTCTTTGGCAACTTTCTTTTCTTCTAACTATCTTTTTTATTCCATCTTGTGGATGCTGGATCACTTGTCCTGTATTCATCTCTGTTTTAAATGAATGTGTTTGGTAAAAACCAAACTAAATTTCTAAGCTTTCGATCTTATTCGATCATCTTCGGAGCGTTTTGAAATGTTCTTGCATTCTTTACCGATGTAATGAGTGGAGTGAGGATCTGACAGAATAAAAGAAAACTATTTTTAAGGGGTATTTATTCCGGCTAGGTTGATCGTAACGTTAAAGGAAATGGGCAAGTCCGGTGAGTGGAATTTTAAAATAATTTTATTGCTCGATTCCAGCTTTTCGCTTAACTGTTGATGGCCGGCTTATCTTCGTATATTAATATGGCTTGTAAGATATTCAGCCTAGCTTTATTAGCCTCTTTTCTTTAAATAAAACTGTTGTCAACTAGCATATCTCTCGTTAGGTTAATGTTACGTGCACTCTCCATATGATTTTTAAGCCATGCTCAATTCATAAGTGAATTTTAACACGGAGTTCTCTTCAAATTGCTGCTTGATGTTAATCAGATGTTCTTCGTTTTGGACGTTGAATTAGATGTCGTAGACATATCGGCAATATGTGTGTGTCTTATTTTCCATGATGTCCAATAATCTCTCTTCAAGTTGACCTATATATTAGTTAGCGAACGTCTCCCCTAAGGGTAATCTATACACGCAAGTAGATGGAGTGGCTATGGGGTTTAAACGAATTTCTCAGCATAAATATAATGTTCGTCATGGCAAAGAAAGCAGCTTATTTTATGTTCATATGTCATATTCCTTATCAGAATATTGATTGTAATTCTGCTAAAATCATGTCATAATAACGATAGAATTTCAAGAAATAACATTGAATGGTACTTTATTAGTAAATTCCCAAATTTTAATTTAAGTCCTAGCTTATATAAACTCTATGGTTATTTTTAAAAATTATATCCGCAATGCACTGTCGAAACTTTTAATTTGAAACTAAATATTTATATTAATCTTAATAAACTATTTAATTTTATTTTTTGTGCATCTATGTAGCCTTATGTTTACGTTTGTGTATTTATTTTCATTTGAGTCAAGTCTTTAGAATATTTATACTTATTCTACCTTGGTTTTTCAATCTTGACCTCCAAGGTTAAGCTCTCGCTCAGATTTTCTCCCTCCCTAATTGTTTAGGCGGTATTTAAATCTTCTTGTCAACCTTTAATCTTTTGAATTTACCTGATATATTGATCTTAGTTTGTATGCAAGACAACCACTATTATTGGAACATAAATTTATTATTATTATTAAAACGGGATCAGTTTCGATATGTAGTTTACCATATCATCTTCAGCCGTTAAATAAAGAAAAATTGACAAAGAACGTCCTTAATTTCTTATTCCATAATCTTACGCCGGACCAAGAAACAATTCTTGCTTATAGCCTTTCATTTGCGTTCGAACACTGTGATTCATTTTCTCTTGATCACCTAGTCTCCATTGATAAGTTTTGTGAATGTAATAATCCTGATTCCGAGTTCATAAATGATTTTGTTGCGGGGGCCTTATCCCATAGTGATAACGTAGAATATTTAGAAATTCGTAGGCGCCTAAAGGTTGCTTTTAAATTACTTAATCCAAACAAAAATATTGTAATTACAAAATAAGATAAAACTAATCAGATAGTGATTCTTGACAAAATTTCATATTCTGAAAAGTTAACTGATTTACTTAGTGACTCAAACACATATGAGAAATTAACTTCAAATCCATTATTTAGTAAAACAAGTGCTTTCAACCAATCTATATCAAAACTTTTTAAACGAACACATCCTGATCTCCTTCATCGTCTCATACCTATTAATCCATCCCTTCCTCGTATATATGGATTGCCAAAAACTCACAAACCTGGAACTCCCCTCCGTCCTATTATATGAAATATGGGCTCACTTACATATAAACTCTCCAAATGGTTGGCGTCTATTCTCCCTGACGCAGTTGGCTTAACGTCTTCTTCCCACTTACTTCATTCGTCCGATTTTATTGAGGAATTAAGCAAAATCAATATAAAAAATAGTCGCCTTCACAGTTTCGATGTTGATAGCCTTTTTACCAATGTCTCTATTGATGAAGCTCTTCAAGTGTTAGTGAACGTACTAGATAACACTAAATTAACCCTTCTATTACTCAAAACCAAAATTGTCAAACTAGCTTAACTGTATTCAAGAGTGACATGGGATTTTTCCGACAAAAATATGGCCTTAGCATGGACAACCCGTTATCACCCATTCTTTGTAACCTGTTCATGGAACATTTTGAAACTTCCCTACTCACAACTATTAAACACAATAATAATTTTGTATGGTATAAGTATGTAGATGATGTGATTTCCGCATGGCCATTAAATCAAATACACTCTTTTGATAACTTTTTGACAAGCTTAACAACCTCCATCCCACCATAAAATTCAAGGTTGAATGGGAAAAAGAGAATTGCTTACCGTTTCTTGTTGTAAAAGATTTAAGAATAAATGATAAATCATCTTTTACGGTATACCGAAAACCTACTAATTCCAATTCCTATATACATTTTTTTTCATGCCATGATCTTAAGATAAAAAAGCAATTGTAATATTTATGTATTTAAGATCCTTTCGAATTTGTGACCCCTGCTTTTTACAAGATGAGATCGCCTTAATAACATGCATGTTCATTGAATTAAAATATCACTCTATTGTATAGATAAGAGCCTATCTAAAGCCAGGGCAATATTCTACCGTCACCAACAAAAAAATAATCTTACTGTGCATGTAAAAAGAATTGCTTATCTCTACCATATTGCCCCTTGATCAACAGATTAAACTCTATTATATATCCTAACTTGACCACCTTCAAATATCCCATAACTATCAAAAAATATTTCCGTTCCACCAAGCCAGAATCGCAAAATAAGGATGCAGGCATCTATTTAATCCTGTGTAAAGCCCCAAATTGCCCCCCCCCTTCAACGTGGGAGAAACTGGAAGGTCATTAAATAAACGCATATATGAACATAGGGGGTGCATTCATAGAGCCATGTAAATAACGCCATCATATAATAGATTTCCCTAGTGCCCAAATAGTTTACCATTGTAGCGATTATAATAAAAGAAAAATAATTGAATCCTTAATAATCAAAGAAATTCCAAATTTCAATTTGTCAGAAGGCCAGCATAAATGTAGCCCCTATATATCAAATATCAAATTAAAGGATATTGTTAATCACCTAAAGCTAGTTATTGTATTTAACAATATTTCCATTTTCTTTGTCAATTTCTCTTAGTTAACGGCTGAAGATGATATCGTAAACTACATATGGAAACTGGTCCCGTTTTAATAACTGTTTTAATAATAATACTAAAATTAATGTTCCAATAATAGTGGTTTTCTTGCATATTTATTTACTCGTTATTGAGTGAGACAGTGTTTTTATCTTAGTTTGTATTTATCTCCGCTCCTCCTAAGGTTTCCATTTCATATTAATTCATTTTGTTGATTGCTTTTTTGCTTTTTTGTGAGCGTTCCCTCTTCTCTGTATCATGTATCTATGGAATAGGAGGAAAGAGATAAAAGCCAAGAAAATATGTATATATACAGTTAAATATACATATATTCTCTAATGAACGCTACGTACAAGTACGTTCAATTCCAATGAGTAATCCGTTGATTGCGAGGTATATGAGTACGATTTACTACAAGGGGTGATAGTGTTTAATGAGTTTACCAAGTTGCAGTTCAACGGTATACTTAAAGAGTGAAAACCAAAATATAATTTTAATAAGTCACTAGTTAATATATATATATATATATATATATATATATATATATATATATATACAAAGGGGAAACTACAGAATTGTCCTTCACTGCTTGCAGTAATTACCACAAAATAATGCTCCGCATCTTAGATAGTCTGAAAAATGTCTTATTCTATTTCAAAATTGTCCTTTATTTAAATTATATATAATTTAAATGAAGGACAATTCTGACAGAATAGAGATTAATGGGCATTCTGGGTACGTTAATAGCTCGTTAATCAGTTATTAAATGGAATATTACTAAAGTGAGTTAGACAGAGGTAATATTTAGTGGTCGAAAAGTGGGTCGATTAATGGGAGATTCAAGAACAGATCATTTTACCTTAATGTGTCAACTTGAGGAAGGGGTATCCTTTAGCGAGTCGGCGCGTGGAAATGGAGAAGGCCAATGGATGTGACCCTCGGCCGAATATCCTGACGGTGACCAGAAGACGAGTTCAAGATCCTCCTTGAAGACGACGATAGCACCTCTGCTTCAGAGAAGTGCAACCTCCCAAAATCGAGACCATGACGCGGCTCGGACCGAACTCTCACACGCTAAGCTAGAGAGCCTTGAGTGGGGGATCCAGATTATACGAAAGGAATTCAAACCAATCCTTCGTGGGCGAAAACAATTCGAGGCTTGCTCTGAACAGATAAGGCTTCACAAAAGAGTTCGGTCTGCCTGGTGAGATCCAAACTCGATGGTATAAGCGAATACCAGGGACTTGGTGAAACAGACACAGGATCTAAACCGAAGGCGACGGGTCGTCAAACTCAATCTGCAGATATTCGAATACCCACGGTATTTATATGACCGCCATTTTTTTGTTTCTCTTCGTTGGCAGACTCAGACGCCTGGCTGAACACTTCTGGCGGCCAGAGGGATTAGCATCTGTCGCCTGACTCAATTCTTAATGTCTTTTGCGATGTGGGCCAGAAACTTTCGGCTAGCAGCCTCCAGACTACGGCGATTAGCGTTTTCTCGGTTGGATAAAAACTTTTAGCACGGCCAACTTAATTAATTGCACCTGTGAGGCAGCTGACGGGTATTTAATTTTTTCTTCTTTTTTTTCTTTGGGTTTCGAGGTTACTCACGTGGAGTTATACTTAGAAGACAGAGAGGGCGAACGAATTCATGAAACAAATTAAGGGAATAGTCTTCTTTGGCTTCCCTTTCTCTTACAAACCCATAATTAATATACTTCTGACCACCATCCAATGATCATAAAATGGACCTAAAGAAACCCAGCGCTCCACCAATTTAATGCACTTATCCTAACTACAACGATGCTGACTGAAAATATTCACCAACTATATAGAACAAATACTTTCAGGTTTCAAAGTCACTCAGTTCTGTGACATAAGCGAGGCCTATACACACTTTTTCAACATTTTCTCGACAGCTTGCAACAAACACCTTTCAAGAGAAAAATAAGATACTATAACACAAGGTACTCTAAAAAAAATCAGACAGTTTGTAAATATCTGAGAAAGTCTGTAAGAACAACCACGAAACAATTATGCCACAGACAACATTAAAAATATAACAAGAAACGTGCAAGAACTAATTCAACAACAATAGAAACGACATACGAACTCTTTATGTACACTTTAAACTACAAAACTTAGAGTAAAAAACGGAGAAAACTATCAGTAACAAACTGCTCAGCTGTCAAACAGAACACCGAACAAACATCTACACTCACTTGCAATTGTTCAAATTATGTCCAGCAATTAACCACAGATTTGCTTTTTCAGGCTATACGCCAGGAGAAATCCTTTCCACCTCTGGACTTGACAACATAGCAAGCATCACCTTAAACACACAGGTCTAAGAAGTATTCAAACCTTTACACAAAATTGCGACCACTTTATCTTCCATAACTCTATTCCAAATGTCTGTAAATCTGCTCAGTTAAAGCCAAACAAAGAAACCAAAGACCTTGCTTCATATTTTTTAATCATCCTAATTTGCATCACCTTACAAATCAAGAACACCTTTAACTCAACAAAACAACAAACAATGTACACACCAAAATCACCCAACTCATACAAAAGGGATTCACCTCCATATATGACTCAGGACAGTAATGTAAACAATTGAAATAATGAAAGCCTTCGCCATGTTACCTAAATATATCCTCATCAACAAAATACTAAGCACCACACTCGATTTTAATTACACTAAATGGCTTGCCAATTTTCTCACATGTGAACAAATACAATACACCACGGCAAGCTTCAGAAACACACCACATACACAACGGAGTCCATCAGGGTTTCGTGTCCTCCCATACTATCTTCGACCTTCTATTCCGCGACATTTCCCCACCCCACCCTAAAGGAAATCCCATCATCACAAGTTACAACTATTCAGATGGAAATACCACTCTCACCAACACTCAATACACACCACAGCAGCTCACCAACCGCAACTCTAAATCACAAGACTCGAACGCTGGCTGATACAAACCAAATGACCCCTCCCATATACAAAACCTTCTGTTACCAATTTTACAACTTATAAACGAAAATGCAACAGACCTTCACGCATCTCCTTACCAAATACGCCACTGCCCTCAAACAAAAAACCTATAGTGCTCGAAGTCATACTAATTTTCCAATAACCCACGAGTATATGACAAACAAAGCTAAAATTAAAATAAATACACCCCGAGCACTTACAAGAGCAACATTCTGTCTCATCTACACAAACAAACAATATATCCGCCATTCACTTTGCTAACTTCCACAGCATTGGCACAAATCTCGTATTTACTCACCTCATCACAATATAAAAGACCAAAACAAAACAGCCCACCTCTCGGCAGGCTGCCTCACAAAACCCAGCCTGACTAACTACATTGCAAAATGAATATCGTGCTGTTAAAACGCCATTGACCTCTGCGGAACCTATTTTCTTCATAGTACAAAAAACCCAAGACATTAATACGACCACATGTAAGACACCATTTTTCAGGTAACTTGCGCATAACTCCAAGGACACATTACGCTTAGCCACGAAAAAAAATCTTTACGCCTCAAACCAATTCAAAATATAAGATAAAAACAATGGTATGGGAGTTTTATAGCCTGCAAAAATGGGACTGAACTTGCTAATGAAGGATATAGATATAAGTACTTATCTTTTATTTGCAATAATAAAGATAAATCGTACCGAAATCAACCTCGCTGTTGTCTCCCGGCCACCAAGACCACTCTACAAAGATGATAGTTTTCTCTTACAAATACTGTCGACGATAGTTAAATATCGATCGACAGTTCTATGATGCGACTTTAGTTTGCCGAACGTAGATTTTCCTAACTAATTTTCGGACACGGAAAATAAGCATTCCTTTAGACGAGTGGTTCTCATCCTTTTGATGCATCCTTTTGATGGCACCCTTATTAGAAAATCTCGTTTGCCTATATAGTTTTCAACCCCCATTGCCCATTCAAGTGCTCTTCCTCCCATGACAGTGGTTCTCAACCTTTTCATATGGTGTTTTATTCAAGCTGTCAACTTTTACAAGTTAATTTTTATAAATTTTAATGCTCCCGTAAGTATATTAAATATATATATATATATATATATATATATATATATATATATGTGTATATATATATATATATATATATATATATATATATATATTCTGATATAATAAAAAATAACGGCACACCATACAATAATGTGATTATCAGTAGTAAAATATACCCCAATCTGAGCCATGCATTTATCAATGCAAAACCTGAGATGGCTGTTTGGAACACAGACTCTTAATATTAGGTCTAATTGCTGATAATGCTACTCGCATATTGTCCTCAAGAGATAAAAGTTTATGTCTGAATTCAGATTTAATTGTTGCCATGACCGAGAATGCTTGCTCACACAAATACGATGTGGAGAAAGGTAAAAGTAGATATGTAGCCGTTTCAGCCAAATTTGGATACTCTTCCACTAGTCCACGCCAAAAGAAGCCATTGATCCCTTACTCTTTTAAAATTTGACCTTTAGAATAGAATCAGCACACAGATCAATAAATTCGTCACGGTCTATTGACGTGAAATTCAGTTCCCTTCAAAACACAAGCAATTGACATTTACCAGCTATGTCCGTACTCTCATCTACCTGCCAAACGAATTTTACCTAACTTGTTCATTGATTCCCAGTGTATCCTGCTATCACTTGACTGTGATATATCTTCCATATCACTTATCAGTTGGAAATTTTAGTTCGAAACATTCTTAAATGGCTAAATCTCGATTTATAATGATTTATGTATGCATTTATCAGTATAATAATTTGCTTATATTTAATTGCCGAACGTGCCGCGACACACTGGTTGAGAACCTCTGCTTTAGACTTTATTAATCTTAACTTTCTTCATCAAAGAGTTGATGAGTCAACGCGTGACCATTTGATTTTGACTAAAGAAAATTTAGTAAAAAATGTACACGTTGGCGAATCAGAGGAGAGAAACTGATAATTATCACGTCATCTGTTGCGACATATCATTTATCGATTTATATATATAATTATTGAAGAAAATTCTTAATTAATTCTAGATTTATAATTCACTCTCTTCCCCGATCGCTTAATCAATCAAATTAAAAAGAGTTGTTCACTACTGGAAATGCATTATTTACTGTAATCAATGAACTTATGGGTTATAAACTAAGAGCTTTTAGTATATGTATTTAGAAAAGCGCTTTGCATAAATGAATATATTTATACTGAAATGACCTCTGATGGCAGTGAGCTAAAACGAAGCCATATCTTCGTAAAACACGTTGCCGCAATCCTCACATTCGCAAAACAAGACTTTCACCATTATAAAATATTAAATGCTAATAAAAATATGGCAAAATGGACTCCATATATTTTTTATCGTCGTCTCGCAAAATGTAAACAAAGCGGAGCTGAGTGGAATCACGAAAGCAAACGAGCCTCGTCATCGAAACGGGAGTAGTAAAAGAAAGGGAACTAGTAGTAAAGTAAGGGACGCAGGACGCCATGTACACATGGCTGAGACTCCCCTCTCCTTTTACCCTCTCTCCAGTACACATGAACAATTCCCCCATAATAATAATCCTTCATGCTTGTTCATGGACTCGAAAAACTATACATATTTAGTCTATATACTAATAATAACATTTCTTCATGATGGTTTAGGGAATCGGACGAATATTCAACTTTAATCGTCTTATTATTATTACTACTACTATTATTAGCATTATTATTATTATAAAAATAATGCTTCTTCATGCTTGTTGAGGGATTCAAACCACTATCATGTTTAATATTTATAAAAAAAATACATCTTAATGTTCTTTTATGTACTCGTGTCAAAATCCTTGCTTAGTTGTCTTTATAATAATAATAATAATAATAATAATAATAATAATAATAATAATAATAATAATAATAATAATAATAATAATAATACATCTTCATGATTTTTCCTGGACTCGCACAAATATCCATACTTAGTCGTATTTATAGACTCGCTCTCAATAGCAATTGTTCAAGATTCTCCATGCAATCCTTCTCTCTTTTACATATGTTGATACCTTCTCATTGACTTCTGAAGGGACTTTCAATAAGATCGCTCGATTTTTAAATGTAAATAAAACAAGTTGTCTGTGATATATGCACTCAATTTATTTTAAATTTGAAAATAAATTTTATGGCATTAAGTGTGGAATATGATGTCATTCAAATGTCCACCGCGGCTTCGCTTGGTAGAAAGTATTCAGGAGGCCCAATTTTCGATGATTTTTTCGCATAAATCTGGCTGAATTTGCTGGATGGTGTTCGTTATGTTGACTTTGAGGACATCAACTGTTTGCGGATTATTAGCATAGACCTGCGATTTAAGGTAGCCCCAAAGAAAGTAGTCTAATGGCGTTAAATAGCATGATCTTGGTGGCCAGTTGACGTCGCCGCCGCGCGAGATTACCGTGCCCTGAAATCGCTGGTGCAAAATGTCTATCGCGGCGTGCGCAGTGTGGCACGTAGCGCCGTCCTGTTGAAACCACATGTCGTCTGTATCCATATCAGACATATAATCCAGTTAAGGCCACAAGAAGTTGCTTATGGTAATCCCATCTTCTTTCAAAAAAAAATACGGACCGATGATTCCGTTAGACGAAAATCCGCACCAAACAGTGACTTTTGGGGAATGCAATTGGTGTTGGTGTATCTCATGTGGATTGTTTTCGTCCTGAATCCGACAATTTTGCTTGTTCACACAAATCCATTCATCTCAAAATGGGCCTCGTCGCTGAAGATGATTTTTTTAAAATTTGGGGCAACTTCCAACTGCTCTAAAGCCCAATCAGCGAAAACACGGCGTTATCTATGGTCGTTTACCTTAGGTTTCTGGGTAAGTTGGATTTTGTTCGGGTGCAGACTCAAGTCCCTACGCAAAATTCGCCAAACTGAACTCGCAGAAAGGCCAAGTTTTTGTGAACGACGAGAAATTGACTGCCTCTGATTTTCCCGTACACTCTCATTTACAGGAGCGATGTTTTCAGCAGACCTCGCGTTTCGGCGACGAACGGGTGTTAGCTGATTGTTGATCGACCCTTTTGCTTCGAATTTAGCTAGAAAGTGGACTCGGCAGGACGATTGTGGGGAGGATAGAAATCACGTAATGCGCGGAATGTTTGTCGAACGGAGCACTGATTTTGATTATAGCATTTGATGATTTGCACACGCTGTTCAACGCTATAACTTTCCATCGTGACTTGACAAGTACTACTTAACAGTTCACAGTGAGGTTGCTAGATGTCGCTTTAACAACATGGCCACTATCGCCTGACAAAGTTCGAGCGCCCTTGTTGATAGACTTTGGGAATGAAAGAAATTCTTTTTGATGAATTTTATTTGTAAAAATAGACAAACAAAAAGAATAATATATACAATCATTTCTACTTAATATTTCACCTTGGTAAAAGAATAATTTATCTTAGTGAATGAGAGATCATTCTGCTAATTTTAGATCATAGGCAAGTAAGAAAATCAGCGTTATATATCTTTTATTTTACCTTTATAACCGAAGTAGACAGTACAAACAGTATTAGGGACTACGAGTATACATCGTGGTCAGTATGTTTCTCATCTCCCCTAATTTTTGAAAGTCGCACCGTGATCGCCCACCTGTCTGAAGTCTACCTAATAAATTTCAAACATATAATGAGTAGGTAAATGAAATTTCCATGGTACATAAAGCCATGCATTTAATATATTTTTCTCTGTAGGTAAAACTGTACCACCTCCATTGTTGTCGTACTTACTCTGCAGAGATGCCACCACACGTGTAAGTGAATCCTGAGCTCCCTCGAGGAATTGTTTTCTTGAAGACTTCGGGTAGGACTCTTTCTGCGATCTCAAGAGAGGTGTGAAGGTCCGCGAGTGTGGTTGTGTACGTTTTGAAGTTATAGAATAAAAAGTAAACCTTTAAATATACTGCGAAAGACCGTATACCAGGCATAACCACTGTTTGAAAAAACCAAGCTATTAGGTGCTTTTCTATGAAAGGTTCTTTTGAGACTGCAGTAGAAATTTCTAGAGAAATTAGCCCCTTATTTGCTAAATGGCGAGCGTTTTCACAGTTTCCCATCGCTTTAATGCATCTGGTTTAAAAGCTCATCCAAACCAATCATTAGCAAGAAGAACCAAACCAATCATTAGCAAGAAGAACCAGAAAGCGAGACTTGAATATGCTGAAGCTCATGTTGTTTGGAGGGGTGAAGAAAGTAAATTTAATTTATTTGGATCTGATGTCAGACGCTTTGTTAGATGCGCTGGGGGTTATAAGTCTGCCAAGCATAAAAAAGGCAGCGTCATTGTATGGAGGATCTTTTTGTCTGAAGGAGCTGGTCCGCTAATGCAAATATTTGGAACGGTAAGGGCGAGTGTGGATCTAAACCTCGTGCAACAACATATATGTCGTAAAATGGACTCTCGACGATATACCATATATAACTATTCGTTGAGGAAATTTATTTAATTATCTTTAGAGTGCGTGGATGTCTGGCTGGCCAAAATTATGTATCTTCGATATGCTTAAGAAGTGGAACTGAGCTAAAGGATAATAATATTGCTATCATTAATAAAATAAAGTTTTATTAATAATAACTATCAACAACACACAAAACGGAAAATATTGACATAAACAGAGAATGGAAAGGGTCGTGGGGGCTCGAGCTAATCCGAGGATTAAAAGATTTAAAAAGGTAAAACCAATATAAAGTAAAAGGGAGGTGATGGTTCGCTAAACCATTTAAAGCACAGGATAGAATTGACAAAAGGGTTAAATACTCAAAGGTAACGTTCGGCTTACGTAATTTATACTTGTTGTGCAGAGGAAGGTGACGTGAAGGAATTTTCGGTCTGCTGGCGAGTTCCAGCTGAAGGGGGGGGGGAATAAAATGATCCTGACGTGGCGTCTTGGGAATGAGAACCGTTTCTTGACGAACGGCTTGAAAAACAATGGCTGTTCTACGTTGTTCTCTCCTGAACAACAGGGGGGGTGAGAACCGTCTCATGTCTACGGGCTCAAGAACAATGGCTGTTCTAATGTTGTTCTCTTCTGAACAACAAGGGGGAAGGGTGAGAACCGTTTCTTGGCAAACGGGCTCAAAAGAACAATGGCTGTTCTACGTTGTTCTCTTCTGAACAACAAGGGGGGGGGGGGGGTGAGAACCGTTTCTTGTCAACGGGCTCGAACGAACAATGGCTGTTCTAACGTTGTTCTCTTGCTGAGCAACAAAGGGGAAGCCTTGTGGACTTGGCGTCACGAAAGGCTCGAACCTTGGCACTTCAAGGGATATTTTCCTCCTTCTGGACAAGTGATGGTGAATCTCGAGGTCGAGGTCCCTTGGCGCACAAGGTGAGAGTGGGACGTAGTGATGTTTCGCGACGAAAATCTGGATCTCCAATCTGATCTAAGTGGTAAAGTTTCCATCTTAATAGTCGAGACACTCCCTTAGCGTGGGGGGCAATGGAGTGGGAGCTTCGAGGGAATGCAGAGCCGAGCCTGAGAACAAGCCTTATCTGCCCATAAACCTAACTCAATCTGGCGTGATCGGCGGCTGAGGCGAACAGGGGATGGATGCTAAACCTCCTTGTTTAAACATTGACCCAGGTGGCTGCGATAAGGCGCCCAGCTTCAAAGCGAAGATGCACGTGGGGAGCATCGTGGTTTTAAATAGCATGTGATAGTGGTTGAAATTAACGCGGCCTCAACCCATTCTATCACAATATTCTACCTTCACTCCAAACATCTATGAACCAGCCAGCAGTATTTTGAAGCACAACGCGCCATTCCATACTGGAAAGCTAGTAAAATACAATTTCGAACAAGAAGATATCAAAGCCATGAAGCGGCGTGATAAATGCCTGAACTTAAACTCAATTGAGAACCTGTAAAAGACCATTCAAGACAAAGTTCGAAACTAGTAGCCTACAACTCTAACCGCGTTATGGACGATAGTTGAGCAAGAATAGAACAAAATCACAACATAATTTTGCAGAGAAATTGGTGAGCTCCTGTGGTCGTCGTTGTGCCGAAGAAATAGTAACAAGGCTTCAACATCAGATAATTAGTGTTTTAAGTTTCATCGTTATCGAATCTTGATTTGCTTCTAGTGTATTTGTTGCTAGGCAATTCTGTGAATGAACGTTCTCTATTTCGGTCGGTAGTGTATATCGATGAGTTCATCGTGACTACGACTATTTTCTAGTGACAGCAAATTAAATTCCTTCTTTCTAGCTTGGTCTGATTTATTTCTAAGTTTCGAAAATTAGGAGACTAAAACTGGACAAGAAGACTCCTGCCCAGTAGTGGATCCAGGATAACAATTTGGGGGTGGGGCTAACCTAAATTCCTCCCTTTGAGGAATCTGGGAAAAGGTCATTAAACATTAATAATGGTTATCCTACACAAAATTGATAATAAACAACTGTATATCGCAATGGAGTGAGCACTAACTCTATCAGATTCGATTTTTTTCCACACATCAGAAAATTATGAGAGTTTTTGGACATCAGCTGAGGTACGAGGGGCGGTCAATAAGTTTTGCGAATTGGTAGGGCAAAACAGAGGAAGGGGGATGGCTGTTTCTGGGGGTGTTAGAACAAGTTATGACAAATCAGGACCTGCAGCTGCTCGCTCCTGCCTCGTATATTTAAGAAGCAGTAGCTGATCCCAGATCGTCAGTCACATTTTTTTTAACAATGGAGGAGGTTGAGCACCACGCAGTGATCAAATTTTTGACCAAGGAAGGCAAGAATGCAAAAGAGATCCATGAACGCATGGTTGCAGTGTACAGTGACACCGCCCCTTCCTATGCAACCATTGCTCACTGAAATAGGGAGTTCTACCATGGTCGTGAGTCCCTTGAAGTTGACTCCCGTCCAGGACGCCCGTCAGACGTGACCAACGAGGACAATGGGGGCCGTGTGGAGAGGATGATCCTCGAAAATCGAGGGGCGAAGGTCGAAGAAATCGAGCGAGAATTTTGAATATCACATGGAAGTGTTATCAACATGATCCACGACAATTTGGCCATGACCGAGGTCTCTGCCGGGTGGGTTCCTAGAAACCCCACGCCCAATGATCGACTTCAACGTCGTCAATTCCACAAGGCCAGAGTTGCACAAGCTGCCCTGCGAAAGTGCGGATTCGAGGAGCTCAACCATTTCCCCTACACTCCAGATCTGGCCCCTAGCGACTACTTTTTATTCCGCCAGCTCAAAGCTGCACTGCGTAGAGGCCGGTTTGAGGACGATGAAGATGTCCAGCCCGCTGCCCAAGAGTGGATTGAACAGCAGTCGGGAGATTTCTGGTTGTCGGGAATTCGAAGCCTCAGAGACAAGTGGCGCAAGTGCATTGAAGTCGAGGGTAGTTATATTGAAAAGTAATAAAAACCTTTTTCTCATATCTTGTTTCCTTATATCTGAATTGCAAAACTTATTGACCGCCCCTTGTATAATACTGAATTTAATTAGTTTTCAAGATTTTCCTGTATTTTATACATATATCATATAGGGTACATTCGATTACAGCGGTTTAAAAATTGTCTTCCCCTATATTTCTATATTCTCTTCTGAATCGTAGAATATATGTATGGTTTAAAAAGAGAAATACATATATTAATATAAATGGGTTTGGAATTTGGGGGCCTTCCGTCCCTCAAATCTTCTAAATCCCTGAGTTATCTATTAATTTTTTGATTTATCTATATAGTCTTAAATTGATTTTTTTTAATATTGCAAGCTTAAATTTGTTCTAGGACTACTTTTTAGTTTTCTTAACTATTTGTATTATATATCGTCATTTTTTACCCCATGCATCTTTTACTTTAGCATATTTTTATCTTAATAAGATCTTATGCCTTTTTATAATGTTAGGTTGTTCATAACTTTGAGTTTTATATTTTTACTCGCCTAATTTATTTTACTGTCTTAATTTTTCTAGCTTAATGAAATTCCATTACTTTAGCCTTTAAAAATATTTTTACGCTCCTCCCCTAGGAAAATATTCCAGCTTTTCCTAGTTTTAACAGACTTTCCTACTTCTTACTAAGTTTACTGACAATGAAAATTTAATCATATATCACTGTCTTTTATTGGTTTATGATTTTAGAACCTGAAGATGGGCGATACGCCGGAAACGTTGTTCCTTAATACCAAATAAACCACATGTACCTGAGCATCCTGTGTGTCCTTACCTTATCCGTGAATATATATATATATATATATATATATATATACAAAATACTACTATCACCATGTTGAATATCCTGACAAAACAGACAGAAAAAGTAAGGCGCGTCATGAATATAACGAACCTTTCCTAATCCCCTTGCTACCTAACCCATCTTGAATCCTAGCCACCCCAAACATACTTACCATTTCTGAGAGGGGTTAAAACGTCTAATCTCTTTGACGAAACATTAAAGAACGGTCCGGTGGTCGAATTGAGTTCAGTTGACCAGGGACCGAGCAAAATCCTACATATAGTGGAAACTTTTGTTGCTTGATTGTACACCACAGTCTGGCTTCTTAAATTGCTCGATGTTACTAACAATGTAATACAAGTATCCTAGTTCATTCAGTCTAGTTTTCACTTTCAAGCCATCACTCTAAACGCTTAAACTGAGTTTAATAAATTTGAGACACAGGGTGATCGATGTTTCTTCGTTACTTTTTTCCACCCCAATAATGAACCTTTTTCTTTGGCGCCCGTTTTATTTATCGACACTCCCACATTCTTTTCACTAGTTTCGCAAGGTAGTACTTCTTCTCGAACTTGGACTCGTCGATCTTACCAATTATGCCTAGCCAACGATTGCTCGTTAATTTTTCACCCAGTTTAGGCAACCCTCTCTACACAAGTTTTTCGAGTCGATATACTCGAGGAAAAAATTATTTTCAGAGAAATATATTAGAGAAGAGCAGATTCTTAATGCAGTTCACCTAAAGTGGCTAAAATTAGATTCCTTTGTAGATGAAGCTTTGTAACAACATTTCATTACCCACCCAGTTTTCTTGCAAGTGTCATGTCTATAGCAACGACAAAATCCTTCACTATTTTATTTTCAAATTCATTTACAAGATGGGTAGACTTTAATAGTGGCTGTACAAAGTAACTTTGAAAATAAACTATAGGTTTCCTTAATACTTTCTTTAAATTTGACGATCGAGTCCTCTAAACCAAATAGCAACCACTGAATTCCTACTCAGATGTTTACCTGAATTCAAATTTAAAAGAGTAGAGCGTTTGTCAAAATAAGCCAAATGATTGGTCAAAAAGTATACACAATTTTCTTCGAGGCAATTGCAAATAAACTCAGGCCTTTAAAAGAAAATCAAGATTTTTTGCGTGAGGGAAAATATACCCAAATAAAAAAAATGGTTTCATATTTGCTTGTTCAGACAAACCACCATCGATACATAAACCGTCTTCATAAACTAATGTGATGATCTCTGTTAAAATTTTAAAAAAAATAGGGATGATTAATTTTCATCAAATTAGTTTTTAAAAAATATCAATATGATGGCCCTTTTACCAACGTGCTTTTGACGTAAGGCAGAAAATACAAATATATCCCAACCTTCATATCTTTAAGAAGAGATTTAGACGAAATAGCCAAACTTTGTTTGGTTCCAGGAGCAGATGGAACCAAAATGTTTTCCTGCATGTAAGTATTTATCTAATGAATACATTCAGCTCACCTCCGTATGTATAGTGGTGTCAGTATAAGATTAAACCCCTGCCTCTTTGTTTGGGATCCCCTTCAATTGATTGGGCTTTCTGGTTGATAGCAGTTTGACAGTTTCCACTATATCAGCGTCACAATAAGTTAGAAATCGACCTTGTCTGCTCTCATCTCTTCAGAAGCATCACGTCAGCCGATTCGTGCCTCCCACAAAAGGACTTTTTTCACTCAACATAACCCGGCTCTATTCTCCATTGACTATTCTTAATTGCAGATATCAGTCCCCCAAACATAGATGCAGATTTTCTGCACTATTTTTCACTCATCCTTAGTATAAAAAGATCTATCTTAAAGACCATGTCTCCGGATGATTACCACGTTGCTCTAACTTTTCATGCCCAGCGGCTCACTCTAAGTGCTCCTCGGAAGAAACTTGATTCCGCAAGTTCAGCAGTAGAACTCTTTTGGTGCGTACCCCATCATACACTCCCAGCAAACAATTTTCTCATCCTTTACTTAGGTAAACTCCATTTGAAATCATGTCAACTAGTTAAAAACATCCCACTAACACTATGTTCAAACAACTTGTCCATTTATCTATTCCCGTCACGGTCGTCTGCCGCTTGCTAGATTGAAGACCGACAAAGATGAATGAAAATTGAAAGAGAAGGTATTATCAGGAATTCTCGATTCCGATGGGTGTGACACTTCCATTTGGTTTCAAATAATGATGGCACCTAGAAACTATTTGAGGATTTCCTTTCTTTATACAATATCAGAAAGGCCGTTCTATAGTCTGTTTCTTTCATTTTTGACCCAGCAGTAATTGTTGAAAGAGAAGAAGTATTTTACAAGCTTCAACTTCTAAATGCGTTTCATCACATACATTAGGAACATTTGAGAGGGATGAAGACGGCTGTTTTTTCCCTGCTAGGTAAATTTTGTCTGGGTAATTTAGTTCGGGAAAATTCGATCTCGGAAAATTTAGTCTTGAAATATTCGGTCTCAGAAATTTCGGTCTTATACAGAAATTGGAAAAAAATAAACTCGTTATTTAAGATTATGAGAAATTGTTTTTAAAAATGCTAATTTGTTATCTTTATTGTAAGATTGTACAAGTTTTAATAACTTTTCATCTATTTTCTCATACTTCTTTTTCTTCTATCCATTTATTTCCTCTTTGAATGTGGATGATTTTTATTTGTGTTAGCTCTTCTTCCTTTCAAAGAGCATCAATGAGCTTCCAAATATTAGAATGCTTGCAGGTAACCGATGCTCCCAAAGCAGATTAAAAGCCTTCCAAACCATTGTTTGTTCTGGGCAATCGATGAATCACTCGATACGGTCATTCGAAAAATCAATTGGATACAAAGGATCTTCTAGCCTACCACGTCTTCCTCGTTTTGGGCCAATGTATGTCAATTCAAAATAGCTTACAAATTCTATTGACACAAATTCATCCTCGTATAAATTTTCATAGGCACTAATAACATCTTCAGGTGGTAAAAATGCCAAAGTACAGAACACGTTTATCTTAGTCGCAAAGTTGCCATCAGTACTAAATTGGACCTTAAATCCCAATTGACTTATTTTCTTATAAATATTCTGACTAAAATGGAATAGACAACCCGCGCTGTTGGCACCAGTAAAGTGAAGACTGTAACTATTTCGAAGTGCTCTTTTGAAATCAATCATTTTTAGTTCATTAAAAAAATTGTCATATGTTGCTTCAGTCTTGTCAGGCAAAAAAGCAAAAGCACGAGAAAATAATTTAACGTTTAAATAGGCGTGAATAGTAAACAACTGATACCACATAGATGGAGCTTATTTAAAAGTGCCATACATTTCTAAATGTGAGGCCTTCTCCAAATCTTCAAGGCCCTCATTTGAAGCAAAATTTAAGATTCTCTTTTCGTTATTAGAACCAGTGTCACATTGCCAGAACGATGCACCTCTCTAAAAACTAGTGAAAGTATCTGGTATTTCAAATCCTGTACGAGAAAGGGGCACAGGAGGTGCACCAAAAGATTTATTTCGTCAATTAGTTATATTTCTTGAAACCGTTTACAAATTTGGCAATTCATACTTTGCATATTCTCAAATAACACTTACTCTTTCTGAAATGAGAGCTCCAGTGCTTGATGCAGCGCCTTTATTCACTTTGGTGTTTAATTCTGAAATGGCCTTTCTTGCTTCTGTTACATTTGGATCAGCTTCATATTCATGATTATTAGGCTTTTTTATAATTAGAAGATCACCAGGTTTGTTTTCTGTACGCACGCGAATATGGCACTTGTTACGCATCTCACAGCACCAAAGTTTCTTTTCCTTATCAACACTAAGCACATGGAAATCGTAAATATAATTCAGTTCACCAATCGACCTTTCCTTATTCTTCTCACTTTTAAAATACTTAGCAGCCATAATATGGGTAATGCGCAATTTTTCTAAAAGAAATTATAGAACGTTGAACCTGCACGGCACTGCTCTTCAAGAAGAAGATTGATAGTGACTTAATGATCCTATCCTAAACACCCTAAATAACATTCTTATCTGTTCCGAAGGATTAACACAATTTAAAAATAAATCCATGAGGATGGGATTGACCTGGACTGAACAACCCAAAAGATTACTATGCTCAAGTAAAATAAATTAGAAATGGAAGTTTGGAATTAGATACATTCCTCGGTATCAAATTGTGTGTTTATTGTGGTATAGCAATTATATATATATATATATATATATATATATATATATATATATATATATATATATGAAATAAAAACTCACAAAGTATCACGTGAGGATAGCAAATGAATGCAATGTCCCACAGGAAAAAATGAAATAGTGTCTCCAAGTACTTTCGAACTTTATTAAGTTCCTTATCGAGGATAACTACAAGAAATAATATTATATTAGAGGTATATATACAAAAGAAAAGTATAAAAGACCGCCTCAAAAAACAAGAAATCACCAATGAGGAAGACGGAAGGGGCAAGGTAAAGAGTCACATTAAGTATTACAGAAGCAGGTAGTAAGGTCAAACTAAGAAGACGGAAAAGGTAACAGATTAAAAGAAATGGAGATAGCCTAACGAGGGATACTATAAGACACTAGGAGCGAAAGAGTGGGGAAAATACAATGTACATAACAGAGAAGTGACAATTTAAGAAAAAAATTGGGGCCACATAACTAAAGATTGTATATAAAACTAAAAACAAAAGTCAGAAGTGATTTCTTTAAGTTTTAGTCTTTCAATTATAGCATCTATTTTATATAAGCCAGAAGAAAGGTTAAAATTATCACATTTAGCTTATAAAAGCACATTCAATGATATTCCTTTTTATAGGGTCATTGGAACGATAAATAAATTTTGCCGAGTTCCAGTTAATTAGATGGTCCTTATCTGACATGTGGACAAAGAAAACACTGTTATCTTCCCCTCTTCGGACATTATATTTATGTTGATTTATGCGAACAGAAGTCCTTTGCACATTCCAATTCTTCCTTCTTCTGAAGGGTCGCCGACTTTTCTCCAAAATCGCACGCGCGTCTGGAGCCACCTCACTAGGCGCCTATATAACCCTTCGACTGAGTTTAGAGAGGTGCACTGTTCGACTTCCCATCTACTCCGGCAAACAAGCTGAAAGACGCTCATCTCGCCCCCACCAGCGGCGATTTCGATTCGAGTCGAAGGCTAAATCAATCCTTAAACTCTGTCATAGTCAATCTGCAAGTATCTCCATCCGTGAACTCTGCCATAGTCAATCGGCAAGTATCGACATCAAGGAGCTCTACGATAGCCAATCGGCAAGTATCCCCATTAGTGAACTCTGTCATAGTCAATCGGCAAGTATCGACATCAGTGAACTCTGCCATAGTCAATCAGCAAGTACCTGACTAGGATTCCCGATTCCGAAGGCCCGACAAGTGCCCCCTCATCTGACGCAAGGGGTAACCTGACTTCTTCCGTCGCATTCATCGTACCCCTTTTCAGCGACGAGAACGTAAGGTAATCGTAACCGTTGCCGCCTGCAGATTCATCTTAAATCTGGCTTACCTATTTAATCCCTCAATTCACCCACCTGTATCTCGTGAAGGCATTTAACCCCTGTCTATGAGACCAATCCCTTTAAACTCAATTTTTGTGTAAATATAAATATCATTTTTGTTGTTAGTAAAGATATATTTTCTTCATTGTCTTTCCTTTGCAACCCCGACGCTTCCTAGCTACCTATTAATCTTTGGCCAACTTGCACCCTGAATTTTTTGTTTTAAAAGGACCCCGCAAAGTTAATAATAAACCATCCCCACTGGACTCATCACGATAAATAGAGTCTAGATGCAAAAGACAGTCTCATTATGGGCGAAAAGGCGTGATGATTTGACTATTGCGTCTTTTATATCATTAAAATCAAATTTAACCTGTTCATACCATCGTAAATTTGAGTAAGACGGCGCTTATTCGAGTTTTTCAATAATCTTGTGCGAAGAATGAGACTAATGGCGTCATGTTTTATTAGTCTTCTTCGGAAATTGACTAAACCAAGAAACTTTTGTAACTCTTGTAGATTATTAAACCTGGGATAATAAATAATCGCTGTTCCCTTATTCTTGTCAAGGGATATACCTTAAAAACTAACTTTATCACCTAAAAAGTTGAATGAATCTCTGAAAAGATCATCTTGACAATGTTTATTTTCAAACTGTTCAATTTTATTCAGCAAAGAGATACAACAAATGTTGCAAATATAGAGTCTGGTTTTTGCTTGCAATGAGAAAATCATCACCATTGCCAAAAACCAAGCTTAGATAAAAAAACTATGAATAATAGAACAATGAAAAGTTTGTGGGGGGACCTGCCACTCAAAAGGTCCAAGGGGAGTTATAATTCTTAATCTCCCACTTTACAATAGATCCTTTGGAACGGAAAAAATAAATCCTTACGATCTACCTTTTCTTCAACCTTGCACTTTTGAAGGGAAGTAAGTTTATTGTGGTAGGCGTGTCTATCAAGTATAGCAAATGTGCTTATTATTCGGGAGTTAGAGATGATGCGATAGGAGTTGTCTGATTTCTGAACGAGGTAGATTGAATTCGCGTAAGTGCTTGAGGTTGATATTTTCTTGTCTCCTCTTAGTATAGGTCTTTTTTTCTAGAAGCACACTAAATAATTAACGAGACAATCGCCTAGGTCTATCCGCGAAAGAAGGGGGAGTGGTAATAATAGTGTGACAATATAAACGGGACACTTTCGGTACATTCTTCTGATACTGCTTTTATTGGGCTTATATAATTGACTTAAAATTTTAAGAAAAAAGCGAAGGAAGGAGAGAGTGCAACCTTATGAAAGCTTGTATTGATAAATTCCTTCTTCCGTCTAAAAGCAACCAGGCTTTACGATGGCTAGGATATTGAAATGATATAGAAAATCAGTATCTAATATTACACACTTAATATTACATTAGAAATTCTACTGTAGATTTCGTCCTAATATTAACGAAACATTTAGTATCCCTTACCCGAATCTTGTATGGGAAATCCTGTTGCTGTTTTAAGTGAGACCAGATTTTATAGGCTAAGTCGCTGCATTGTTGTAAGTAGGTTTGATTACCAGGGTGAGTTTTTACCAACTATCCTTCCTGGGTAGCTCGATAAGTTTGTAGTGCCACTGTGCAAGGTGAAATAGGTTTAAAAATGAGGCTTCGTACATGAGTACCATGTGAATTTTATGAAGGTTTGTAACCGGCCCGCTCGCAACTATACACATGAAAATAATCTAAAATATGCATAGCAGTTTTCATAACTAATAATAAATCTTTGTGTAAATAATATGTAACATCTCTGTAAAATAATAATTTATAGCTTCTGTAACAAAGAACCAATAACAATAGTCCATGTAAATAATAATATATATGTTACTTGAAAAGGCCAAGGCGAGAGAAATGAATTCGAGAGCGTCACACGTTTGCAAACTTGTGCACATGATCACACACAAACACAGCCTAACGAGGTAAAGTGATTTCTCAGTCAAGCTAAAGGGTCAGCTGTTCAAACAGGCTTGGTAGCAGGTGCAGAGTCTAAATACGATAGTAGCGGCCATCATTTGCTAGCTGGAAACCGCGAAACGCAAAGTTGTATCCTTTGGAATTCAAGATAAAATGACTCTTTATCTCCATGGACACACGAATTAACACGGAGTGGAGGAGACTTCGCCAAAACAAAATCATTGGCCAATCGTAAGTCGCACCTACGGTCCGCTCCACCGTATATACCATCTTGGGTAGACTGAGGGAGGACAGTCTTGCAGTAATTCAGTCAATCAAAGTCAGGGCACTTTCACAATTACAGGCACAGTCACTGTCTTAGTCCAAGTCGCAGACACTTAAGATACCAAATCAAAACAAGGAATAGGCTCACCCGATACACAACACGGTAGTTTCGAATTCATCTTACGGCGAAGCAACCCGAATTCTACGCCCTAAATAAAGAGTCCGAAATTCCGCCGTTTGTGATTTCCTTTCCTATTGGTAGTCCCTTTCGATCCTCTTAACCAGCTTTCCTAACCTGAAACCGAGGGAGAGTATTATATTTCCTTGAATAATGGAATTAGCCTCAGGTCAGCGCCAGGTTGTTGTGTGGCCCTGTAACGAGATCGTCACTATTAAGTAACATTATGTAGGATTAGTACTTTGATGGTTCCCCATCGAGGCCGTGGAGAAGCTCACAAATGCTTTTCCTCAGAAAGAAACCCTTATAACTGGTGATGTATCCATATTCAAGCCACCGCAATCTAACGTTACCAACTTCACCTACCTAATAATAATTATAATACAACCACCAACCAAGCACCCATAGGTTTCTTGGTTCGACCTGGTGCGTACCGGTTCGATTCTTCTGTGCGTGCGTTGTACGCGAGTCACCCACTCAAAAGGGTAGATAGTTACCCACCACAGACTCTTGTATCGATTTTTGTAATCATACAACCAAAATCATTATATTCCTGTCTTTTATTTATTTTTGAAATGGTTATGTTTCACCGAATTAAAGGAAAAAACAATGATTTAGTTATTCATATAAATAAAAAAATTGGTAAAAAAAATTAAAGAAATTTGAAAAAGTCTAAGCTGTTTATTCTTTAACGCTAGGAGTTATTTAGATGTTGACGGTATTTACTATTATAAAATTAACTAATTACATTTTGAGGCCGATCTTTGAAATTCACCAATATCCACTAATCACTTTTCAAAATCTGCAATGCATTCCTGAACACTGGGCATTTTCTACCAGCCTTGAAGACGGCGAGGATGATATTTCTTCTCAAACCCGGAAAACCCAAGGGCCACATCGAGAGTTATAGACTGATCTCACTGTTGGAATTCATCGGCAAACTAATGGAGAAGCTACCCAATGAGAGACTAAAGACCTTCCTGGAAGAAAACGATATGCAAAATGAACAACAAAACGGATTCAGGAAAAAACGAGGTACAGAGACAGCCCTGGCACTCATCACCGAGAAAATCACAGTCGATATAGCTAGACGCAACAGAGTGGACTTGACACTCCGCGATGTCGCAAAAGCTTTCAACAAGGTATGGGTGCCAGCCCTTAAAGCAAAAATAATCCAACTCGGTCTCGAGACAAACTTAAGCAGAATCTTGTTTATCTATCTGGAAGACAGGAAGGCGAAAATCACCATCAATAACTACACTGGCAGTGCTTTCACTCTAATAGCAGGGATCCCACAATGTGGGTGCCTTAGCCCTACGTTGTACACAGTGTACACCAGTGACTTCCCACAACCTTTAGAGGAAAGCACGATGTATATCCAACTGGCCGATGATGTCACGCAGATTATCGCCAGTGATAGACAACACCCAGGAGATATCGCACAGCGCACTGCCGGAGAGATCATAAATATAAATTAATACGAAAAGACACAAAATAAAAACAAATGAGACAAAATTCCAAATCATACCAATAAACAGAAGGAAGACGTACCGGGTCACCGCCAACAACATCAACTACTCCTACAGTGAGGGGGGTAAGGTACTCGGCCTAATATTCGCCAAAAAAGGGTACAGTACGCATGTGACCCAAAAAACTACACAAACAAAAAAGTTCCTTTTCTCTCTACAAAAATTCAAAAACCTCGCTGAGGAAAACAAAAGAAAATTATACCTAGCCCAAGTTCATCCCATTTTAACGTACCCCGTCATCCCCATTAACACTTTATCTAAATGCCAATGTTAAAACTACAAGTAGTCCAAAATTACTCGACCAGATTTATAACTAAAACCTCAAGACTGCAAGCAATACCATCAATAGAACTACATCGAAGCGCAAAGTTAAAACCAATCAACCAATTCCTTCACAAACGTGCCCTCCAAATATGGCACCAAATAGAGGAGGAACTCCCAAATGAAACAATAAATAAAGTTAGACCCACGAAAGAGAATACAGGAGGAAACTACACTTCAATCAAAGGTTTAAAAGTAGTCTAAAAAATATAACGAATGAAACCGAACCACTATGTAGCTAAAATACCTGACAAAGACCCTAAATGTATAATTAGCTTTTAAGAAAATAAATTAGTAACTTAATAATAGTAAAAATAAAATATATGTATACATCTGTATATGTGTGTATGCATAATAAATATATAAATATATATATATATATATATATATATATATATATATATATATATATATATATATATATATATATATATGCACAAGTGGATATATTAAGAAGATAAATTAAATTCACATAAATGTAATAAATAAGATACTGCATTCGAGAGTGCACCAAAATTATCATAAAATATCGAAAAGAAGTAAAACTTTAAAAAGAAAAAGAAAAAGAAAGGCTCGAACGCTTCCCTCGAAAGAGAAAACAATGAATAAATCAATATTTATGAAACCAATAAAACAAAGGCTCCTCCTATGCTGATTAAAGATAAATAAAGTAAAATAAATCAAAATAAAGCAACATAAAGCGGTTGCCAGGCAATCTGGTACACACACACACTCACCATCACGCACATTGACATTATTACCCTACCATTATCGCCACATCAATCATCTCTCTTTTTACACTATTATTTATATCTATCCTATCTTATTCTCCCACATATTCACCACTTTTTAAAATCCCAAATCCCCATTCAGGGAAAAAATGGTTCTTAGTTTCATAGCATTCGTTCATAAGTATTCCTACATGAGTTTCTCCTCATTTCTATAAGGGTTCTGGTAGTATTTTTTAGGTGCTGTTATTATTTTGCTAGTTTTGTATAAATTAACTGTAGCATTGCATTGCTTCCCCAGATCCCACAAGCCTAGGGGAAACAAAATCCGCCCGGTAATTTGAGCGCTCTCCTTTTCTGACTTTTCCAAAGAGAGATATAATACTATACAGTAACTGTGCTCTTTTTAGAGCACTTATGCATTTGGATTCCTCTACTTTAAATGTTACTTTGGTTTAACGTATGAATTCATTATAATTTTTTATAAATCTTCAAAGTCCTCATTTTTGAGGTGTTTTTGAATGTCTTATTCCATCTTACGATCTGCTTCTTATAACTACAATTGTCTTCCTATTTTAGATCGTCGTAGGTAGCCGGGATGATTTATATAACGAAACTGATATCAACCAAAAGCTTTTTCCCTGTGATTGAGCCTATGATTTGCAAACAAGGGACTTGGGGAGACATGAATATGACGTTGTTCAATGTTGTCTTCCATTGGAGTTACTCAAGTTCTCTGACATTAAAGCAAACAGCGGTGATCCTAATTCCTAAATTGAGGGAGGTACCAAATTTCGTCCTAGAGAAAGGGAGAGTTGGGCCACCCAGCAAGAAAATAGCAGGAGAGCATGTGGAGCGACCTCTGAAATGGTTCCTGAATCTCCAACTTCGAGATCTTGCGTGATAAATTGGAGAGCCCCTATTTGATGGGGACCAACGCTGCCTCAATATGCTCTCAGAATTGTTGAAGAGGGTCTTTTGTGACGGAGGTCATCCTCAATTCCGAACTATGGTTCAGGGTTTGGGCAGAAGTGGCGGCTAATTGATTAAGAGTATTGTCAAGAGATGAAATCTTGAGTGCCTTCTGAATTTTGCGGAAGAGCCGACGGGCAATTGATTCCTTCTGGAAGTCAGAACTGACGTTGTCACCAAGGATGTCTCTTAATGTCACCAAAAGCTCCTTAGGAGGGAGCTAAGAGAATTTAGAGGAAGGAGACAAAGGTTTCATCTTTTGGGCTGGCGTAAGAGTGAGAACATTTGATATGTTAAGCGATTAGGGTTCCTTTAACAAAGATGATAGGGCACTGAAAATGGCAATACTCTAATTAATTTAATTTTTGAGTCATTCGTTATTCTTATGAAAAAAACTTTTAACTTTGCAGCACAATAAGCTTAGAAAAAGATTTTAATACCTGAACGTAGAAATATATCATATAAAGTCAGACTGTTATTACCAGCAAGATGGAGTTCCACTTCCTTATGGACGTCATATTCATCAATTGCATGAACAAATGGTTTCTCGGAAAGTGGATCGGCCGCCACTGTACAATCGTGTTGCTGTCACGGTCTCCATACCTGACAACTCAATTTTCTGTCTTTGCAGGCTCATCAAATACTTTGTCTATGATGAAAAGCCTCGTACCATTGAGAAAAAGAAGGCGCCAACCACTGCAAGGCTTGATAAATTGATATCGAACTCTGCAAGCGTATGTGTCACTCTGTGCCTGATTGGCTGCAATTGTGCATCGATCACGAGGCCGGGCACATCGAAAAGCTAAAACTGCTTGTTACACTTAATTAATAATTCCATCCCCAATAAAATAGTTATATATATATAGCTCTTTATTGATTTTTACCTTCTTGTATACTGCAATACAAATGACAAACAAACAATTGACTGGCTGCCATAAACAAACAAATATCAGCCGCTACATCTGACTCAGCCTATATATTAATCTTTGAGTAACATTTGAAAGACAAAGTCGATAATCCTAACCGGAAACGACGTTTCCCATCTCACTCTCCCAAATTTCGATAATGTCGTAGAAGATGAGTGAACTACATTTTCTTATCTTAAGGAATAATGATACTATAAGGGAAGAATACTAAGTATAAGCAATTAAGATATGAAAAGATTTGATCAGATATTTATCATAATTAGGATCTAAAGGAGCCAATGGAAGTGCAGAATTACAAATAAAAAACAAATAATAAAATTTAATGAAATAATTTCTACTAGTTGTATGAACTAGGGCGTAATTCAATCATTTTTCATATTAGTGGAGAAATAAGAATCCTGTAATTGCACACTCCCATTATGACCCACTAACCATTGAAAAATGGACGCACCTGCGGCCTTTCCATTTCGCGTGCAGTATTCCATTAGTTCCAGAGCAAATTTCGTAATGTTTTCTTATACTCATCGGAAAGTGTAGAAATTATGGTTTTGTTTTGGCCTTCATTGTAGGGCGGAAAAAAAATGGAAACAGCAAGCAGACCTAACAAATATTTTTTGTTTCTCACTTGAGATAGGTAGAGAGATAGATACAGAGACAGAGAAAGAAAGAGAGAGAGAGAGTGAGAGAGAGAAAGAGAGAGAGAGAGAGAGAGAAAGAGAAAGGGAGAGAGAGAGAGAGAAAGAAAGAAAGGGAATCATTATAGTCCTAAGTAATAATTACTAAGTATATAATATCGAATTCGATAAAATTTAACAATAAACAAAGAAGGGGAAAAGGAGTGTTCTCTCTAAGGCGAAAATACAATCTTCGTTCAAGTTTTAATGGCTAAATTTAAAAAATATTATTCAGGAGGCAAATGCAATAGAAGATGAATCGCTAAAAACAAATTTATGATTTTAACAAATAAAATTCCGTCTGATGTGAGTATAATTATAAAGAATGTTTACCATATTATTTTTTTATTATTGGGTTTTCATTCTTCCACATATAATTATTGCTTTAACGGTGAGAGTTCTCAATGTTATTTAGTGCTGAAATAGAAAGAGGCAAACTTTTTTATTCATTTTTCTTTAGTTCTTCATTATCTTATTATAGTATTACGGACCTGAAATGTTCCTTAGATCTCCTCTTAGGCTAATCATAAAAGTCTAAAATAAAAACTGATTTGCACTCATTTATACGTAAATGTGAGGTTATAATCAACTATTTACGTTCTTATTAATCAATACAAAGATATATTTCTTAACTAGCGTGTTAGTAACTAAGGCATATATGCAGTTAAAAGTAAATGTTGCAGCACGAATTTGCTTGCACTTATTTACCTGTACATCAAATGTAAACGCTAATTTTACAATTAGTCATATGTACATATGAGAAGACTTCCTCAAATGGGGCATCATAAATTTGTTCGCGCAGGGTTGTTTTTTTGGGGCGTATATTTTTTATTTTAAAAAGCAGAATAATATACTACGATATTATGCTCCGTTAACAGTTTCATGCAACACACATCATACAATACGGCTGGTCATTTTTCGTCAAGCTAGAATTATTGCATCCTCGAGCTTTGTTTGCTTCGATTAATATGTGTTTTATTTTTTTACTTTGGTAACAAACTCTTCGTTCATTTTCTCGCTGTTTTTACTTTGTGCTACGGGTTAATGAAGAGTTTATCTAATTTATTCTTAAAACCATTCCATACAAAGACTATCGACCACAATCGCAAGAAATAGATTCCATGTTAAATTTATTTTGTACGTGAAAAAATGGCCAATATTGGTGAATGGAATCGTTTTAGTATAAATATATTTGTTATATTATTAGTTAAAGGAGTTAAAGGTGTTTCTTCGAAGATTAGTTCACAATTTATATAGTTAAACCAATTGACTATCATAAAAGTTGACTTTCTATTGAAAGCAAGGAAAATGTATGACCAGAGTTTGGCAGCATAATCGAGTCGTAGCGAACGATCGACTTTAACAGTGGAATGACCATATCTCTACTCTTATATGCAATATTTATTGCAATGAAACTGATAGTTTGGTTTTACTGTTTTTCAATGTGAGTGTTATTTTGTTACTGAGTCTAGTACGTGATATACTGTATATTCAAACTGACTGTTGAGTGATCAACTGTGCATCACCTTGGAGTTGTTTACGTTAAATGGAAGCTGCCCCTTGTTAGGACATTTAAATACTGCATTTATTTCATGCTTAATTTCTTGTATCTTCTAAATATTGCTATTTTACTTAGCATGTTACAGTCTAGATCGTTTAGTAAAATTTATAAAAGTACCGGACTCAAGACCGAACCTAGCGGAAAGCCACTAGTCACATACAACACTCTGCGGTCTGTAAGCCAATTTCAGATCCAAGTTAAAACTTTTCCTATAATCGCATTCGCTCTAATTTACTCTAAATAGATGTTGTTTGTGAGGAACTGATTCCCAATCTACAGGATCAGAAGTTTTCTCTAGGTTTATGAAATCAGCATAAAATCTATAATCTTATCTCTGTTTCCTATTTATATATCTCAATGCAAACAATTGATTTACTCTTCTTAGCCCGATTCGCACTTATTCATCCACTATTATTCCCTCACGTATCTTCTTACCGGCAAAATCAACTTGACAATACCACTTGCCAAAAACATACAACAGACATACCGTTATGTATGTAGGTCTTGCGTGCACTTTTATTATCTTTAAACTTACACAAATGTATTACCACAGTCTTCTCCCACCCCTCACCTACTCTTTCAATTCTAAATGCCTCACAACACAATCACCCAACCTATTCCATAAAACAGCAACCACCACTGTTTAACATGTCAAGGATATATCTTTTACTCAAGCTGCCTCCGCATCTTATGGCCACTCGCAGCAAGAACAAACTCCCCCATACTTATCACCACACATGGTTCATAACATTAAGGCTGATCATAATCAACTTTACTTCATCGACCTTACCACCATAATCTACTTTTCACTCATTTAACTTCTCACTGTAGTCTCATCGTCTACTTTTCACTCATTTAACTTCTCACCATCCTCTCATTCGTGTGCAGAATACATAAATGCTTAGCCACAAAATGCCTAATGAAAAGATGCTTAATGAACAAACTGTGTAACAGACAAAATGGCTAATACAAAGTTTTCTATTATTTAGCATAAGAAGGTATATGCAAATAGATTAAAAAACAAAAAAATGAAAAAGATATGGAAATTAGATAAGTGTGCGAAATTTTTATTAAGAGTAAAAAGTAAAATTTTTAATATGCTTAAAAAGCAAGTTAAAATTTTGAAAGGTCAGCATATAAAGGGCCTTATAAGAGAGCCCTTCATCCTTAATGTAAAAGGCATGAATGAATTCGTTTATTTTTTTATAAGCTCGACTGTATTTCTTATTAGTTATTCCAATATATGTACACCGAAGTAGTCGAGAACCACTTCGGTGTTTGCTTGTTCATCTATGATTTTTTTCACAAGTTCTTCTTAGTTCTTATTAAAATCCTGCGCCATTTTTCTATATATTTGATAGGTATTTGTCGTGGTATGACATTATATTAAATCAAAACCATTTTATTTCTATGGGGAAGGGACCAATAACTTGAAGGCGAGCCGACAAAGGGGCGAAACACCACGAGTTTTGATGGACGGAGGGCGAGATAAGAGTGCAACGAGGTCAGGTATAATATGGGCAATGGCAACGCTCAAGGTTATTTAAAGAGGCATGTAAGAAAAATATAATTTTATTTATATAAAAATAATGAGAGAATTGATGATCAAAATTACATCAGATGAACGAGGGGGCGGGGGGATTGTAGTTATGAATCAGACTATGAAGTTAAAATTTATGGTATTACAGGAGGAGACTATTCAAATGGGGGAATTAACCCAATTGGGTTACTGAAGGGGGAAAGAAGTTGGCTTACGGATGTCTTCTGCACGTGAGGCGAGGGCGCTCAAAACTTATGAGCGGGAACTTAAAGTGATGACGGTTCTCCAAAAAAAGGGGGGGGGGGGGCGGTAGCGTCCGGTCCAGGGGAGAGTATTTTGGCCACCCGAAAACGAGGGGCAAATGAGGAGGGCTTCGACAGGAGTTGATGAGAGAAATCTGAAAAATCACTCAGTAGCGATCGTTAAATGGAATTACCTCACTGGCTGGGGCTAATTCAAATACACAAATAGTTCAGCTGTCGCTTTGCTTTGTTGTCAGCACCTGAATTGGAACTAGGAGAATCTTCTTGGGTGCGGGCGAGACTTCTCAACTCTATGTCTGTCTCGTGGGAAACGAGCACTATATCCGTCTGAGGCTCTTCCCGCGAAGAGGGTGGGGGTGGGGGGTTAGTAGGAAACAGCTCTACTCTCGAATGGCTTCGAATCTTCTTGCCGAACTATTCTAACCCGTGTAAAGATGGACCGTGGTGGACGCAGTTAGAGGCTACCTCTTGTGTAAGGAGAGGGGGGGGGGAGGGTTAGGCTTACCAATTTAAGCCTGGAATTCCTCCACACATCTCCCAACCGAAAGATGATGCTTTACAGAGCAGTTGCGTAGGAAAGGATAATCCCACCCGTCAAACTAGAATTATCAAGGGTCTAGGGAAATTCTGACCTGCTACGACCGGTGTACACACAAAAAAACGTTAATCTGAGCTCAGCGTGGAATTTACGGACATAAGCCTTAAACAGGTCAATTCTAGAGAATTTAATTAGTACAATTTTAAACAGAAAAAAAATCACAGGAGAAAATTGGCGACATTCTTCAGCCCCTATCACATGTCGAAACGCATGCTTCCCACCTGCATCCTGCAAGAAAGAGTAAAAAGCGCCTTATCTTCCAACATTCCCAAGTTTAATCAAGAAGTTTCAATCCCCAGTTTGCCTCCATGCGTCGATCTCGCCAGATTGAATTAGGCTTATGGAAAGATAAGATATTTTCCTAAGCGCTACCGGGACATTCCATCGAAGTCCTCCCCCCCACATTGTCCCTTACGCCGAGGGGCTGGCTCCGGCTATTTATACAATAGCATTTAATTCCCCCCTTTTTAACGTTCTTTAAGAGAACGCTTGGTTACACCAATAACCTCCATTGTTCATCTAGAACATCTCCGATATCCTGTCTCAAGGATCACTCTTATTTCCGAGTCCCACTTCGCTCTCACTCCTCGAAGTCAGTCCTCCTCTCTCATCAAGGCGACCTCCCGAAGAACCCCTTCTCCTGGAAAAGAAATTGCCAGATGGACCGAAGATTCCTTCCCATCGCATTCTTCTGTCACGACAACCTTATAATTACGCAAGCTACGCATTTCATTTAACTATTTAACTTTGTGTCAACGCAACCCTGTGCTTTAAATGGATTTTAGCCAACCATTTCCCTTCTTGTTTGTTTTGTCGTTTTAAATCCCTCCAAATCTTAATCCTCCGCTTAGTCAAATATTCCCATGACCTTTTTCGTTTCCTGTGTATCTTCCATTTTAATCCCCGTTCATGTATGTATTTTTCGTGTGTTGTTTTATTAGATTAATTAATAAAATTTTATTTTATTATTGTTTGCAATATTATTAATCCTTGGGCTCCGTTCCATTTCTTAAGTATATTGAGGATAAATAAGCCCTCTCCAGGCCCCCATTTGAACCATTCTCGGCCATCTGATCACCACGCACTCGAATATAGAATAATCCTCACAAAGAATATATATATATATATATATATATATATATATATATATATATATATATATATAGTATATCGTCGGGAGCCTATTCTACGACAATATGGACTAAAGACTAAACAATTTAGTGGACCCCCCAAAAATCATAATTAAGAACATTAATGAGATAATATATACAATTCACGTGGAAAACCTTCGCTTCCGCCGGAGTATGGATGAGGTAATACACGGGTCTTCTAACCTCGAGGACGGGGTAGGGTCTCTTTCACTGGCTAAGGATTTTGTTGCTTCGCGTGGGAAGTAGCAACAGCACCTCCGCATCAGGCTTGAATTTTCGTTCTCGTGACTTAAGGTCAAAGTAGGTCTTATACCTCTCAATAAGTCCTTCTTCTCGAGATACTACACTCGTTTGTTACCTCGGGTGGACTTACGCTCGAGGGCTTTATTTTTCTCACAAAGGGGGGGAGAGTTGCGCACTCCTTCTGGGCGCGAGAAAACTTGTTGCTCTGGAGGGCTTGGAACTCCGGGTCGATAGGTATTTCCAGGGGAACAGGTGAACGGGATTCCAAGGCTGCCTGTGTACGGGTAATCGTGGGCTGGGCCACGGGATGGTCGTGAATTACTGGGTTCTGATCTAAAAAAACAGAGCAGAACTGGATTGGGGCCGCTACCACTTCGGCCCAACCGGACATATAGTCACACTCGATGTGACAACGAATTACTGGGAAACGAATGGCCCGGCCAAGGTAGTCGTGGACCACTGCAAATTTCTTGTGGTCGGGCCCAGCATGGGGGAGTAGGTCCTCAGATACTATAATACAGGTGCACTTGGTGTCACGAACGAGGGTGGATACTCGGCGACCGTTCACAGTTCCGTTCTCGAACTTCAATCCACCAGGGTTGTTCTCATTGAAGAGAAAGTTTATCTGATGGACCGGGTCTTTGGTGGGCGAGGGAGGATCGGGAGTCTCCTGAGGCGACGGAGGAGGATCAGGGGTGGCCCAGATTTGGTGCACTTGGTGGGACTGAGAGTTTGCGAATCGGGAGTTTTGAGGACAGTTCGTGCGGTAATGGTCTGGAACTCCGCAGGTGTAGCAGACGATCAGGTTCTTTTGGTACGGCACAACCTTGGGAGAAGAAACTAGGGGCTTAACGTCTCGGTGTACAGATGGATGGAAGTTTATTGGCTTCGAGGGACTAGGAACTTTGGTAAATCTTGGAACCAATTTAGGGCCATAAATTTAGTTTCGGGGGGCGATAGAGGAGTCTTTTTAACATCCTTGGGCTATAAATCGTGACTACCCGCGTAGACATTGGCCTCTTACAAGCACTCCTTTTAAGTGGCGCAACGTTTATCCTTAATGAAGGCGAGAATTTCGGGAGCCACTGCAGGTAAAAGCTGATCCCTAAGGAAGAGGTCCAGAAGGGACTCGTAGACCTGGGGAATCTTGCACGCATCCAGCCAACACTAAAGGTGTTTTTGAGGATGTACCCGTGTTGTGGAAATGTTTGGCCAGGGAGGATCTTTTCCTGACGGAATCGGGAGCTGTAGAATTCGCTATTCATGTGAACAGCGGCTAGCAATTCGGACTTTAACGTGGAATAGTCCAAAGTTGCTTCCGGGGGAGTAAGCGAGCGACGCCATCATTTTCAAGATCCCATCTATTGATCTGAAAGATTCTCTTAAAATGGGTCAAAAATGAGCCAAAGTACTCTTCATCATTAAAAGCGGGAAGGTGGACTGAAAGAGTTTGGGGAATTTCAGCACGGGAACCGATGGACTGAGAATCCATTTGATTTCGGCTCATTTTCAGCTCATGCTGCCTAATTTGTTCACGTTCTTCCATCTCCATCTTCAGTTTGTTCTCCTCCATCTCCATCTTCAGTTTATTCTCCTTCCTTTCCAGTTTGTTCTTCTCCATCTCCATTTCCCTTCGCTCTGATCGTTCGTTCTTCTCTTCTTCCTGTACGTAATTTAGCACGTCTTTGCCCGAAAGACCTATTATTTCACCCTGACTCTTGAATTTTTCGAAGGATGACATTGTTACGCAGTTAACTAAGGGAACACTGATACGCGAACGAGCTAGGACCCTACTCACGCGAAGCGAATACTTGAATATTCGTGAAGGCCTTGATTACAAAAAAATTAAGATACAGCTACCTACCTTTGATGTTTGTAAGCGGGGGAAAAAAATTAATATGGTCCTACCGGAATTAGGACACCAAAGACCTTAACTCTTTTGGATTAATAACCAGGAGAGGCTCCAAAATTCAAACACAATAAAATAAAATTAATTACCTGAGGTCCAACACCAAATCTAAATAGATTACGTTCCACTGCTCTTCAATTAACTTGAATTTGCCTTCTGCCAGTACAATACAAAAATTAAAATAAAAGGGGTAGACGTGAATAACAAGTGAACTTCTAATGCCGGAATTAAAATGACACGGGGTCATAAAAACCCCAAACACACTTGACACCAAAATTATATAATATGTATATTAATAAATATATATGTCGTGGTATGACATTATATTAAATCAATACCATATTATATCTATGGGGGAGGGACCAATAACTTGAAGTCCAGCCTACAAAGGGGCAGGACACCATGATTTTCGACGGGTGAAGGGCGATATAAGAGTGCAACGAGGTTAGGTATGATATGGGCAATGGCAACGCTCAATTTACTTAAAGAGGCATTTACAAAAATATAATTTTATTTACATAAAAATAATGAGAGAATTGATGATCAAAATTACATCAGAGAATTATTGGGCAAAATTACATCAGATGAACGAGGGGGGGGGGGGGGGGTTGTAGTTATGAATCAGACTATGAAGTTAAAATTTATGGTATTACAGGAGGAGACTATTCAAATGGAGGAATTAACCCAATTGGGTTACTGAAGGGGGATAGAAGTTGGCTTACGGATGTCTTCTGCACGTGAGGCGAGGGCGCTCAAAACTTCTGAGTGGGAACTTAAAGTGATGACGGTTCTCCAAAAAAAGGAAGGGGGGCGGTAACGTCTGGTTCAGGGGAAAGTATTTTGGCCACCCGAAAACGAGGGGCGAACGATGAGGGCTTCGACAGGAGTTGATGAGAGAAGTCGGAAAAATCACTCAGTAGCGATCGTTAAATGGAATTACCTCACTGACTGGGGCTAATTCAAATACACAAATATTATAGCTGTCACTTTGCTTTGTTGTTAGCACCTGACTTGGAACTAAGGGAATCTTCTTGGGTCCGGGCGAGACTTCTCAACTTTCAACTCATGAGAAAGTGAAGAAAGCAAAAAGTTAGAAAAAAATAAATTATTTAAGACTATAACTATTAAAATTGGTGAGGGGTATTAGCCATTTTGTCAAGTAAGAATTTTGTCCGTAGGCATTTTTTTTTAGTCATACTTTTTTTAACGTCTCATCATCTACTTTTCCTCATTTAACTTATCACTGTAATCTTATCATTTACTTTTCAGTCATTTAACTTTTCATTGTAGTTTCATCGTCTAATTTTCGCTCATTTACTTGTAATTTCTTATTTTAGTCTCATCATCTACCTTTACTCATTTAAATTTTCACTGTAGTTTCATTGTCTACTTTTCACCTGTTATTTCCTCAAAAGAACTGTAAGGTGTACATTAATTTCAGAAGGGAAAATTCTCATTTTATTAGTATTCATAAGTATCAGAATTGTAAACAATGAGTGCAAAATATGTAGTATTTGCTAAACATTGGTTTTGGGATTGGTATATTATATATATATTTGTAATGCATATTATCCTGTTATATTTTTGTGTTGTGAAATAGATATAAAATTGTCAACGCAATTGTTTGTTTAAGGTTATATCTTTGGGGTTGTGATTAGATTCGAAGCGGTAAAAAATCATTTGCAGAATGAAATATAAAGGCTGAGTTTCCATGCCAAAATGGTGTAGCCATTATTAATAAGATACAATCATCGAAGTTAATATGACGTGAATATCCATTAGTTTGTATCTAGATCGCAATTTTATCGAGAAAGTATTTTATTGTCTTTTAATTAGAAGTGCTACCTCATTATATTTTGTAGATCTGAAAAACCCATACAGATTAATATTTTGAGTTATTTTGTATTCCATTATAGCTATGTAATTGACATTTATTTTAACTTTTCGATCTCATTTAAGTGAAAAACATAAAAATGAACCCAAGATAGCTGCTCCCCGACTCCAGCCAAGATATTCTATTATTTTCTGGCATAAAATGAATCAACTAGAAAGGAAAAAACCTTACATCCAGACAATTTTACTCTTGACTTATTAAAGAGCTTTTCATTCGAAATCACTAAATAGCGAACTCCATTTAGAATCCGGACAGTAGCGAACTTGAAAAAACGAGTTAAAATTCAGCTACATCGGAATTATATCCCTCATCATATCTAGCTATCAATACTATGCTGCCATCAATACTACATTTTATTTGGCATGAATAGGAGAAAGTATATATGTTTATATAAATAGACACATATACATATATCTTGACACTTTTACAAAGAAACTGAAGTATACAAGCGTATTTATCCCACTGAAAGTAAATGTAAATTCAGGAGCCCAAATGGCTTTAATATCGATGCAAAAAGAAAGAGAGTTTACAGAGTGGCATCGAAATTAGACCAAGTTAGGTTTTGGAGCCATAATGACCCTTATGATTACATTAGAGTCATGAGCCCTATACAAAAAAGGCTTATTTTTAACCTGGAAACCTTAATCCATCAATGTTAGTCCTCAAAATAATAAAAAAAATTCTGTTTATTTAAGAAGATTATTTGGCGAACTGGGCTAAATAAACTGTTGATCTAAAGTAAATGATATGCGATCTAAACTTAATTTACCTCGTCTTATGCTAATAGCAGGAAGTAATCAATACTTTCTTAGCTCTTAATCTTTAAAATTACATCTAAAATGTTTGAAAAACTAGCAAGCACGAAGTAAGGTTTGGTATCAGCGGACCACGCAATGACCAGTGCGGACAACAGGTTTATTTTGACCATAGTATCGCTACTCTACTCTATGTTAAATTCCATTGGAATTTCGGCTCCAAAATGGATACAAAATCCAGATCCCACTTAATTTACCTACTCTAGCTTAAAAAGAGCTCATGCTAGCCGAATGGATACGGCGTTGGTCTCCCAACGTCGCGATATCAGGTTCGACCCCGCATGAGCGGACACAAACGTCAGCGCACATCGAGATTTGGCTACCAATTGGTGGACGCGCTGTGCTCACCCTTGTATTTGGGTAGGTAGATCTTACACTTGTAATCACACACATAGCCAATTACAACACTGCTTTCTTTCCTCTCTCGTCTTCGCAGCACAACACACACACACATTTTCTCTGTTTCAAGGAATCCTGCCGATGGGTATTTATATCCACATACATCTGACGTGAAACAGGTCCCTCTGCCCCGGGGCGACGAAGGTTCCACCTGAACGCTGTTTGGTGTCAAAACACAAAATTCCTGGTCCCTTTTCCCCAAAGAGGACCGGCCCTCAGGGCCCTCGAGCTAATAAGCGATTGTCATACTGACCTTTATGTACATTTGATTATCCGGTCGTGATCATCCTGGATTAAGGAAGGTTGGCGAACCGAAACGAAACTTTAACTTAAACGATTTACACATAGCTAATAGGTAATATAAATCGTATCTCCAAAGAGTAGATATTACGAGATTCGAAACAATGTTAAGATAAATGAGGAAATTTAAGAAGAGGAAGAGCGGAATATCATTCACGCTAAAAATATACAAAAATAATGCGAAAAAAACCCTAGTACGAACAAGGGCTAAACACAATATTGGTTGTACAGTTTTCGCGGACTCTTGGTGACCTCATTTGCGAGCCCACTCCTTGCAATCCTTACATGTTCACTAACTCAGCAGAGGATAATCTTTATATCCGCCCGGCTTGGCGCAACCGTAGCGTCACGGATAACGCAAACCAGATGATGCAGAGATTCCAATGCCGAAAGAGCACTCAAGATGCTTTGTGAGTCGCTAAAGATAAAAAAATACGTTCTCTCCGCCAGGCATGATGAGTTATCTCCAGTACTCAACGGTGTATTCTACAAGCTTGGCCGTTAAGATATACTCCCTACTAAATAAAACAGAGGGGATACGGCGAGGAAGCCGAATTACTTTTTGGACTTGGAGCCATCAGTTTACACTGGTACGGCTCCAGCGTGATACGAAGTTTTTTCCAAAAAGGTTGAAACTAATAAAACCAGCGCTATAGAAGCTTTGGGAGCAGAGGCGGGGCGGCAGATAGTCAAAGACGGTATCATCTATGGTAGCAACCTGGGAAGAATCAAAGGTGCCAACTGCCGAGAGCAACATCGAAAAATTCAAGGTGTTTTCTTGCCCTTAAATCCAAAAAGCATATGGTGTGACTTGATCCGCTCGTACGCATATGAACCATCGAGATCGGCTGGGATGCAAAGAAAGTAGTTGAGGACTGAGTGAAGGGTCGGGCTTGCACGTACAAGCGATTAATGGAGATTGCACAGAGCAGAGCAAGTGAGCTTTCCCTAGCATTGACAATCAGTATCCTAACAGAGGACGTGCGGAAGGCACTGGTCGCCAGAAGGAGACCGGTGTGGCAGATCGCGTTCACCTTCCTCAATTTGCGCTTGGCAGCGGATGTATAAGACACACATCCGTAGTTAAGCTTTAGGCATATAAAGGAACAATTAAAAAAAAAGAGGTTAGCCCTATCAGCATCCTAATATCTGGGCATCACTAAACGAAGAAATGTCCATGAGGCGGGTAGAAATACTCCCTAAGGCTCCAGATATGGGCCTACCATTTGAAGCGAAGGTCAAACACAAGTCCAAGAAAACCGTGCAAATCCACCACTTATAGGAAAACTCCGTTTATCAAGTTAGGATCAGAATAGAGTCGTGGATGGCAGCAGAAGTGTAATAATTTTGTCTAGGTCAAAGAAAACCGAAACATGTGCGCTTCGACATAATGAGTTGGTAGTCAAAAGTTTGCATCTTAGCCACACCAAAGGAGATCAAAAGGTGGCTTACGTAGCGATTACCAGAAATCTTTTGGTAATACCGAGCTGCTACGCTTTATACTCACGCAAAGATCACGTCCGTGAGGACACTTCGCTAATGGACCGGGAGAGGGGCTCCATCCCACCTTGGCACGAATCAATGATCTGGAAATAATTCAGTCGTGTGAAAGTTTTCAATGATTCTATATCATCATAACGTAGCAGAGACATTCTCTAGATTAAAAAAAAACACCGTGGCCTACTGTCGTTTATAAGCCAAGGGTTCGCAAATAATATTTTCTAGTCAAAGCAGGCAGACGGGTGGCCTCCACTTTTCAGAAAAAGGTCTAATTTAACATTTACCAAATTTTCCATCAAATTGTACATTAATGATCGGAAATCGGCCGGAGTAGAGTGCCATATCCCAGGTTTGCGAAAAACGAGCACAAGAGTCATTGGCTAGGAGTCTTTAAGAACACCTACTGTCCAGATGCAGTTTAAAAAGGTTTTATAAAAATGTCGAGCCTAGCTTACTTAGATCTCCAAGCATGGCACACGGGCCTCTTAATATCTTGCGGAGTAATGATGGCGCGCACTTCTACGCTGCGCGATGTTCATTTGTCTATGGCGTGGCGTGACGTCTTAGCCGTGCGGCCGGCGAGTGTTATATCACAGCCGGTGGTGTAATGGCGGCCGGGTGGTCGCTCCGGAGCAGTCGTTGTTCAGAAGTAAGCGAGCGTAGACGTTCTTAACAGTGGTAGCAGAGCTCTTACTTCATGACCTCTGTTATGGAAAGCGTTCATACCGGTCCCTATTGATTGAAATGGCCACCTAAACGTGACAATGATGGGTGCAATGACAGTTGGAAAAAAGATATTGATATTTGGTGTGAATTTACTGAATTGCCGAAAACTAAACGTGCGTTAGCGACTCATCTTTCTTTAACTGGAAGGGCTAAGGTAGCCTCTTCAAAAATCAGTGTTGATTATTTACAAAAGGATGATGATGTTGAAATATTGTTGGCGAAACTAGTGGACTATTCTTACCTGAAAATGGTCGTCGGAAATTTACAGTTTTTGTAATTCGTACAATTTTCGTAGGTCGGAAAGCGTAAACAATAACACAGAGGAACAATTTTAATCACATTTTCTGGTGACTTAGATTTATCTGCCAATTTTAATTCTTTTTTCATGCTGATTTAAAATATATAGTCCATTTTTACCTACATTCTATAGTTATTCTGTAATATCTATTCTCTCGTTTTCACAAAAACTGCCCTCCGGACGGATAGAGAGGGTGCTTGTAGAAAGCAAATACTTCACAGTACATACTCGTAGTAGTAAGATAGTAATAAGTGTTATTGTGCAAAATAATGACATTATTGTTTCTTTTTTCAGGTATCATGTTAATGATCCAGACACCTTCTGCCTCATATGTAGCTGTTACATGCTAGTTCATAAAAGGCGCAATATATCAAACTTTGTGATCCGCACTTATATGGCATATGTTGATGTTCCTCTTGGCGATCAAGATAAGAAGTGGGCCCCACATGCTGTTTGCCATAGTTGTGTGGAACATCTTTGTGAGTGGACGAAAGGAAAGAGAAATTTTTTTCCATTTGGAATCCCCATGGTGTGGCGAGAACTAAAGGATCATGATCAGACTGTCATTTCTATTTAGTGAATACTGAAGGGATTAGCAAGAAAAGTCGGCACAAGATCGACTACTCCAACATTCCCTCATTTTCAGTCTTTACTAGTTCCAATTTTCAGAGGATATGCTTCCTTCGAGGATGAAAATGATGTAGCTGATATAGACGTCCACGGAATGCATTTAGAGTCTGCAGATTCATCATTAGATGTTGAACAGTCTTTAGCTCCTCACTGTTTCAATCAAGAGGATTTGAATGAATTGATACGTGATTTGGCGCTCTCAAAGAAAGCTGACGAACCGTTAGCATCCAGGTCGAGTGAAAGACATATGCTTGACAGGTCGGTGCAGGTATCATATTACCGAAAAAGGGAGAGTACATTTGTTAATTATTTCTCCGAGGACAAACAATTTGTATACTGCCACGATGTTCCTGGTCTGTTTACCTAGTTGGGCCCTGGCACCTATAACCCTGCTGAGTGAAGACTGTTTTTGGATAGCTTCAATCGTAGCCTCAAGTGTGTCCTTTTGCATAATGGCAATAACTTTGGTGTAGTTCCTCTTGGTCACTCTGTCTATCTGTGAGAAACTCACGATGACATTAGAATAGTCATGGATTTATTCAAGTACCATGAACACAATTGGATCATATGTGTAGACCTTAAGATGGTCTACTTCCTCCTTGGTCAGCAGAAGGGATATACAAAGTTTCAATGCTATGTCTGTATGTGAGACAGTCGAGCCCGTGTCAAACACTGGTCTCAAAATGATTGGCCAGTTCAGGAAACTTTGGAAGCAGAAATGCCAAACATTGTTAATGAGACGATCATAATTCAAAAGAAGATCGTTTTCCCTCCACTTTATCTCAAACTGGGGTTGATGAAGCAGTATGTCAAGGCGTTTAGCACTGACAATGATTGTTTTCAGTAAATAGTGTCGGCGCTTACTGCTTTAACATACGAAAAAATTAAAGCAGAAGCATTTGATGGTCTCCAAATTCGAAGACTTCTGAGTGATTCTAGATTCGTGAACACCATGAATGAAAAAGAGAAGGCAGCCTGGCTCTCATTTTCTGCCGTTGCTCGTAACTTCTTAGGAAACAAAAAAGCGCATAACTAAGAAGATCTGGTTACTAATATGCTTTTAGCATATCGTGATCTGAGATGCAACATGACTGTGCAGCTGCATTTCCTAAATAGTCACCTCGACCGATTCCCAGAAAATCTGCGGTCCGTGAGCGACGAACAAGGGCAACGCTTCCATCAGGATTTGATGACGATGGAAGAGCACTACCAAGGTCACTGGGATAGACACATGATGGCGGACTAGTGCTGGACGGTTATAAAAGGTCAGCCAGAGAAGACTTACAAGAGAAAGAGTTACAAATGCAAATTTTTGCCTGATTGAAATCAAGAAGAAGGCCTCCAGCCTGATGTATGGTCATTAATAAATTAGCATCTATTTGATTACAGTATTTGTAATCCTAATGTGAAATTTAAGTTTCTTCTCATATGGAATAAAATGTTTGTGCGAAAAAACCTGCTTTACTATAAATAACGCAAAAGAATGATTCAAAATTACTTCAGGGCACGATGATTGGCGTAATAAAATGAAAATTATTGTATAATATTAGTTATTGATATTACCAAAAATATGTAGCATTTAGAGAGAATCTGATTTCAGATTTGAATTCAGTATGCTCGAATTAGGTAGGAAAATATACTTTTGTCAATTCATCAAATACATTTTTCTCCAGTGTAATCAGTTTATGAGCGATTTTGGGCACATGTATTTCCAATTTTTGCAGGAAAATATGAATCTATTTGATCCTGTGATGGAGTTTATGTTGTTGTCGTCTTGTAAACTTCCTGAAAATATAGTGCAGTTAGTCATGTCAGCTGTCAGTTAAGTTTCCTATGCTAATGTGAAATCTACTCTAAAACGTGTTTTTGGTCATGATATCCGTGCTTCCGACACAACGACTAGGATACGCGTTGTTAGTATCAAAATATTTACTCGTAATGGACGGCGTAGACGAGGTTCCTTCCGTGATGGTGGTGCATCGCGGGGTCAGGGTAGTACGAGTAGTGTGGGCCGTGCGGTACCCGGACAAGAATCCTACTCCTCACCGTCACGAGCTCGTAAACTCAACCCTATATTACGTGATGGTCAAGTGTCTCGGTGTGTAGTTTGTGAGTCGAAGTATTATTGGGCACGACAGTGTCCACACGCGTATGAGAACAATAATAATTGGATCACTAAAGAAGATGATCAGACTGAAAGTGTGCAATTATCAATATTTATAGGTGGTGTACACAATGAAGTAAGGGAAATTAGCTGCTTTCATTGCTTGAAGAGTCGGAAGGCTGCGCCATACTAGAGACCGGTTGTTCTGCTAGAGTATGTGGTAGTTTTTGGCTGCAGCTATACTTAAATTTCCTATCTGAATATGACCAGACATTGATTAAAGAGCAACCATCTTTTTCGACTTTTACGTTTTGTGATAACGCATCTGTACCTTCATTGAAGAAATTAAAAATTCCTTGTTAGATTAATAACATGCGTGTGGAAATTACTAGCAATGTTGTCGAGGCTAATATACCCTTGCTGCTAAGAAAGAAGTCTATGAAAACTGCTGACATGTTTTTGGATTTTGTGAACGACACCGTGAAGATTGCCAAGAAATGTATCAAGCTAGCTTCTACTTCATCTGAACACTATGTACTACCCTTGTGCAGATGAGTAGACCAAGCTAACGTTCAGGAGGTGATGTTGGCTTCTACTGATGCTGATATGAAGAAAGTTGCCTTGAAGCTACACAAACAATTTGGACATCCCACAGCTGAAACTTCTAAGAAATGCGGGTAGCAACAATACTGAGCTTGAAGAGGAAATAAATGATTTATCAAGCCTTTGTGAAACATCCGTTAAACTTAAAAGACCTGTTCTTAGACCATTTGTATGTTTATCAATGGCGACGAGTGGGGCAATGTTACTTCTTTGTGATAGTCGACATGGCTACGAGATTTTGTACAGCAACAGTAATTCCAAACAAAACTGCTTCAACAATCATTAAAGATTTATTCATGTGTTTGATTAGTCTATTTGGTTCTCCACAGAAGATCCTCACTGATAACTGGGGTGAGTTTAACAATGATGAGATGAGAGCCCTTGGTGAAGCATTCAATATAAAGGTGATGACTACAGCAGCAGAGAGTCCATGGAGTACGGAGACTTGTGAACGGCTCAATGTAGTCATTGGTAATCTAGTAAATAAAATTATGGCTGATTCTAGTTGTGATCTGAATACTGCGCTCCGCTGTGTAATTTCTGGACATAATACCTTGTTCAATAATTCAGAATTTTCACCTAACCAAATAGTAGTTGGTTTTAACCCTGCTATGCCTAATGTGTTTTGCAATAAACTTCCTGCGTGCTAACCGGTGACGGCTTCCACTATTGTAAGAAATAATGTGGATGCTGTTCACTGTGCTAGGCAGCAGTTTTTGAAGATAGAATGAAACGAAAGACTGAATAGAGCATTAAAAAGCAATGTGCGTACTACTGATGTGGAAAATCTAAGTAATCGTGATGAAGTTTTCTATAAGCATAATGACACTTACGAGTGACACAGGCTTGGTGTTGTGATCGGACGCGACGGAAAGCAGGTGTTGGTTCGTCATGGGGGCGTCTATGTGAGAGTTCATGCTTGTGGCTTAACCCATGCTGCAGTTAGCACAACCATGTCCAGTGACACTGCACCAGATGGTCTAGCGCAACGACAGTCTGGCAAAGAAGACTGTTATCCTCTGTGGGTACTGTTGGTTGGATTGGCTTCAATAATATTGTTGAATTGTCCGTGATACCTGAGAGTGTAGATATGATTGTAATGTTTAAAAATGATGACGTGATGGCAGCAAAAGAAGCTGGAATGAAAAACTGGAGTAACAACAATGTCTATGAAGAAGTTGAAAATGTTGGTAAAGATGTCATAGCATTGAGGTGGGTGATAACAGAGAAAGTGCAAGATAATAAGACGGTTACTAAAGCGAGATTAGTAGCACATAGCTTTGAAGAAAAAACTATCTCGTTGCGCAAGGATTCGCCTACGTGTTTCAGGGAAGCACTACGTCTGGCTTTGTCTATGGCATCTTCCAAGCAGTGGGAGTGTCACACCGTTGACATCAAGGCTGCTTATCTGCAGGGCAATGTCATTGAACGTGAGATTTACTTGAAACCTCCCCCTGAATATTTTAATGGTAACTTATGGAAATTTAAGAAGACTGTGTACGGTTTGTGTGATACAGCCAGAGCTTGGGATTTAAGAGTAAAGGATGAATTATTGATGCTAGTTGTTCACATGTGTTCATTAGATAATTCTTTGTATTCGAGGTAAAATGGCAACAATTTTGAGGGCATAATTTGTCTCTATGTTGATGATTTTCTCTGGGCAGGAATTGCTGCATTTGAGGACGCTGTTGATAAGAAATTGCATCACATGTTCTTGATTGGCAGCTTAGCATCAGCATCATTCTTCATGTATGTTGGTTTGAACATCAACATGAAGTCTGATGGCTTGACTTTTGATCAGTTCCAGTATACTTCAACTTTGACACTTGTAGGCCTCAGTCATCAGCGTGCTCTTCTTAAAACAAGAGACTTAACACTGGCGGAAAGAGACTGATTACAGAGCTTTGATGCAACAACTGAACTAAATTGTAACACATACCAGACCAGACATTGTTTTTGAAACTTTTCAGTTCAGCGTTGCCTGTAACAATGCAACTGTTGGCGATTTGCTAAGATTGAATGAGTTAATTGTTCATGTGACAAGAGACAACATGAGATTAGACTTTCCTAAGCTTGAGCCCCTCGAAGACTGTTAGCTAAAGTATGGTTCGGATTCAACTTTGGCTAATTTGGCTGATGGTGGTTTTCAAGGAGCGTTTATTGTATTCCTGGAGGATGATAGTGGTACTCGTTGTCCAATCTACTGGAGACTAGGAAAATACGGCGTGTTGTTAAGTCAGCATTGTCTCCTGAGATCCTGGCTATTTTTGAGTACGCTAAAGCTGCAGGTAAAGGTGCTTTCCATTTACTTCGTTTCTCTGGGTGCTGAAACAAAGAGATTTTATATTTATGTTGCAGGCAGCACCCACCCTAACATTTCTCAGAGGAGTCCCGAAAAAAGAATAAGTGAATTACTAGGAAGTGCCTCCTACTATTTCTTTGGGAACTAATATCAGTTATGTATCTACTACGAGGTATAATCGGTGGCAGATACATGTGTGGCCTGCTCCTACTTACAGACACTAGGTTTCGGCGGCTATAACCTCGTTTGCCACTGGCAAAAGAGGCAGCTGCAATTTAAATAATCGTAAGTGGCAAAGACACTAATACATTTTCCTAGTTCTTTTTTACTCTTATTATTTTGCCTTTGACAAAGTGGTGTTTTGATTCTCAACAGTATTTCTGGATTTTAAAATTATAACCAATCGGTTTCTTTCCCATATTTATGTACCCTTTATTCTCACTATTTAATACAACGCTAGGTTTGATCCCTTTAAAGTTTTCAGCTTACTATTTATTTATTTAAAGTGAATAAATGAAGGCTGAAATCATTATACATTTCCTGAAATTTTCCACTTGAGACTACAAGATGAAAATTGAAATATTTATTCTGGAGGCTACACCACCAAACTTTAAATGTTTTAAGATGGGGAGCCTATAAGGTAAAAATCTAAATGTTTTAAGATGATGCCTGCAAGATCAAAATTAAATGTTTTAACCTGAAGCCTACAATATGAAAAATTAAATGTCTTAACCTAGTTTCTACAAGATGAAAATTTAAGTTTTAATCTGCAACAACAAATGATCAAAATTTAGATAATTTTAGCTGGATCCTACAAAATGAAAGCCTAAATATTTTAAACAGGAGCCTACAATATCCAAATTCAGTTGTTTTAAGCTGGAACCTAAAAAGTAAAATTTTACTGTTTTCAGCTGTAGCGTATAAAATACAAATTTAAATGTTTTTAGTTAGAACTTACAATATCAAATTTAAATGTTTTAAGCTGGAACCTACAAGATCAAAATCTGAATCTTTTAGGCTGGAGCCTACTACAATGAAAATTTAAATATTTTAAGCTGTAGCCAACGGGATAAAAATTTAAATGATTTAGGCTAGATACTACAAAATCAAAACCTAAATGTTTTAAGATTGATCCTACTTGATTCAAATTCAAGTGTTTTAAAGTGGGGCATAAAATATCAACTTTTAATGATTTAAACTATACGCTACCATAATATCACAATATACATGTGTTAAGTTAGAGAATATAAGATCAAAATCTAATTGTTTTAGGTGTTTCAAGCTTGCGCTTACAAGATCAGAATTTAAATGTTATAAGATAGAGATTAAAAGATAAAGATTAAATGTTTTAAGTTGGAGCATAGAAGATTAAAATTACAAAATTTAAAGTCACGGATGAGATGAGAACTCACCCGAACATTTCTGGGAATATTTAGGTTGAATCAAATCATGTTTGAGTCGCTGTTCCACACTATTTCGCCACTATGCATCTATATGTTATATTTTTTATATTAATTTATCCGAAATTTGCCCTAAGGTATTTTCCTCGCATGTCGGTTCGTGTACTTTTTTATGCTCGAAGTTATCGTTTATAAATTCTTGAAGTCGATTGCTTGCAGTTCCGTCGAATATTCTCTTAGCAGATATAACTTATCACGTATAACCGTTAGTTTATGTTTAATTAAGTCCAAAAAGGTTTAAAAAATATTATTGTACTTGTCGTGGAATGGCCAGACGAAATATTTATATATACGTGGGTGCTTTTTGGGGATTGGCCCAAGCGGATTGAAGACCGAGAGTGAACGGGGAGGAATGGTCTATTCTTACTTTGCGGGGTCCTTTTAAACAATTATTTCAGAGTGAAAGTTGGCCAAAAGAAAAGGGGTTGCTCGTACGCATTGGGGTTGCAAAAGAAAGACGATGACGAAAATAATATTTTACTAACAACAAAAAGAGAATATATATAATAACATGGAAATTGGATTTAAATGGAATGGTCGCCCAGACGGGGTGAAATATCTACACGCGATCAGGTAGGTTGATCAAGGGTTAAAGAGGCAGATACAGTTGGTGATTTAAAGGGGGATTTTAACTGGGGCATGCACACAAATAATGCAGCAATTGGGACAAGCCAGATTTAAGATCAATCTGCAGGCGGCAACAATTACAATTACCTTATGAATTCGCTGCCAAAATGGGGCCAGTGGGGAACGGTGAAACGACGGTGGAAGTTTTTAATCTTGGCTTCAGTTTGAGGAAGCACTTGTCGTCTTCGGAGTTGGAGAATACTTGTCAGTCCTTGCCAATTGGCTAGGACAGGGTTCACTGAAGTTGAAGCTTGCCGAATGACTATGGCAGAGTCCACGGATCGATTTAGCCTTTACTTGAATCGAAATCACCACTGGAGGGGGGAGAGGAGAGCGTCCTTTAGCTCGCTCGTCAGAGTAGGTACAGGAGGGCACGTGGCCGCTATTGGACCTCATTCTGCTACAGTACTCTTTTGTTCCCTTTGGCGACCTGTAGACTATGATAACACTTTTATTTTATACTATTTAACTTGAAATCTATATCAAAGTCTCAGATACAATATCTATATTAATATCTTTCATTGTCCTTCATTATATATTAAATAACACCTCTTCTCTAGACCTAGAATTATGTATGTCAGACATTCTACGTCCACTGAGATATATTATCCAATAAGGTCCCTCCTAGAGCTTTCCTTCCTCTCTCTGTGACTGCGATAATACCAAATCTCCCACGAAATTATGAACTTGAATTGATCGATTTTATTCCTTAGATTGCGCATTTTTGTGGATAAAAGCATGAGGTTCACTGCCGGAGTCCGTGTTTGGCTCTAGGTTGTGAGTTCGAGAATACCCACCGGCGTAAATTACTCTTCTAATTTGAGAGCTGTTGCTAGCCGAGTGGATACAGCGTTAGTTTCCTATCGTTGCGGGACCGGGTTCGATCCTAGCATGAGCGGACACAAACATCACCACAGATCTGGCTTACAATTGGTTAAAGTCATGTGCTTATCCCTACACTGGGTAGGTATTTCTTACACATCTTATCACACACTTAGCCAATTACAACACTGCTTTCTTTCTTATCCCGTCTTCGCAGCGCAACACACGCACATTTCCTGTTCCAAGGAATCCTGCCGATGAGTATCTATATCCACATGCCTCCGATACGGAACAAGACACCCTGTCCTTGGGTGACAGGATTCATTAGGACGAAGAGAATGTGTGTGTGTGTGTGTGTGTGTGTGTGTTGTGCTGCGGAGAGAGGATAGGTGTCAAAACATAATACTTCCTGATAGCTTTGGGCTCACTAGCGATTGTCATAATAACCTTTATGTCTATTTCATTATGCGGTCAGGATCCACCATGCCATTGTCAAGGCAAGATGGTAAACCTACTACTATTACTCTGTCGTTTGATTAGGTTGTAAGTTGCCCCATTCTTTTCTCGCTTCCTCGTCGAGATCCCCAGAAAAATCATGAAATTCACATAAAAATCGAAATGACTATAGGAAGCCCGAAGGCACAAGAGCCGCTCTAGGACTTCGCGTGGGATTAAGTAGAAATGAGAGTCTACATATGGGATATTGATACTCAATCTACGTGGTTGGGATTGGCTATGTGCTTGGAGATGAATGTAGAGCTACTTATCCTTCCAGAAGTAAATTTCAGCTTAACCATCATAGCGTAGTAGCTATTGGTTACCTACAAACTAAAAAGGTTTATAATAATACTTCGTAAGTTGATGGTCTGCAGAGAGGATCAATTTTTTAAAAATACATAAAATGCTATAGAGTATAGTACTTTCAATAATTAAGACGTGGAAATTTCTAATAATGATGTTAAAACAAATTGTGACTGTAACCGAAATGTGTGAGTGAAAATTTATGACTAGTTTCATAAATTTACAATTTACTCCCTGCTAAAATTGATTAACTTTATTTTTAATGTATTTCACTTTTCTTAATGGCTTAGAACAATGAAGGTATGATTATATTTGAGAGATAATTGAAATTTTTCCATACGTGACTACATGTATCCAAGTCTGGTATATTAATGTGAGGCGTTGGGAAAGTGCTCACGACGTTATTGTCGCATACGGTCGGTGACCAGAGGCCTTTTCACGCAACTCAACCTTTAGCAGCTCTCCTCATTTATGGCCCTGGAGACCGTGGCCATCGAAATGTTCTTCATCTTTGCGAGCGCATTCATTTTAAGATTCGGATCATTTTGCGAAGCTTTTGTCACAGCCAACTAATTGACAACTTGACTGCTACCGGAAGGAGGTCAATCTTTGGGGTCTTCCGTGTTTTTGAGCCTCTCCGCAACTCTTTGGACGGTCATTCGGTTTATGTTAAACTGTTTAGCGATTTTGAACTTGTGTCTCGAACGCAGCAGAACAGACATCTCAGAAGGTAATTGAACGGCTGGGTTGTATTTTCCTTACTTTAGCAGAAAGTTTTAAGTATGCATCGTCCTCTAGCATTCCACGAATCGACACTTAAACTCAGGTTGAATATTCCTTCAACAAACTCGTTAATTAGGAAAGTAAAAACTAGACAAGTCTCAACTATATCACTTAACAATCTTCATCAGGAGGTTGTGGTCTATCAACAGTGGATTATAGAATAAGTGTGAACACAGAGATTGAGTTAGGTTAAAAGTATTTTTGACGAAAATGTCGCAACGCCTCTGAAAATGGCGCATAAAAGATGATTATAACAACGGCTTAGTAACTCTCGTTTAAATTTAAATTGATAAATAAAGATAATGTGAACTCATGTGTACTTTAAAAAAGAATCAAACCCATGAACATAGTCAGTAAGATTCAATCTCATTTGATCTAACTGGAGAAAGAAGTTTGGATTGTCGGCGAGGAATGAGACGAACAACACTTGATTGTGTGCGACAGATTTCCCTTAAATTTAGGTTCATGAGATCATTTTGAGGTAAAGACTAAGTTTTTAGAAGAAAATAGCAGGTTTTTTTTATTGTTCGTTTCTTGACCCAACGGCTAAATGGGTTTCAACCAAAAGCGTATCTAATCTTAAAATATTGTTTGATAAAAACTCATTTATGTGAAATTGGAATAAAATATGCCTGTGCCAAGTTCTAGAAGGCAGTTAAGGTTGAGGGAAAGGAATGAGACGTAAAGGAGAGAAAAAAAGGTGGACATTTATAATTTATGAATGACGCATCTAAAGTATTAGATGTGCTTATGAATCATAGATACAATCATTTGTGCTATCTATGCAGAGACGTGAGTAACATATATATGCGATTTCACAGTTGTAATGACTAAAGTTGATTGTAATAAATTTATTATGACAAGACTTCATATCTTAAATTTTGCTTTGAGGTAAAACGCGCAGTTGAAAAATGATTCCATTGCTGGGATTTTACATGAATATAAAGTTAAATAAAAGAAAATGCATGGAAAATTTTTAGCCGTGACAGATATGTGGACAAATTCCAACGCATCAGCGTACGTGTTTAGGTGAACGTAGCCTTGAAATAGAGGGAAATTGAGACGTACGGGCAATGTTATTCTAGAATGTTTTTGATCGTATTAGCTCCTAAATTCCATCGGAGCACCTTTCTAGGTTGTAAATGTATTGTTAAGAAGGTAATATTCTTGAATTTCTTTGTATGCAGGTTTCAAATTTTTAGCATGTGCACGAATCTTTCCTCTAATTCTGTAAAGTGTAAAGGAATGTCTGCGTCTGTGTAATACTTTATATTGGCATAAGTGCATAGTTGAAAAAGTGGAACATATTTGCATAAGAAAACATGCGTTCAGCTCGTCCAAGTCTTTTTAGAGGAAAGTATTCCGTGAAGCAATGGAGGGGATAGCTGACTCTGATAACCAAAAGATAATCTACGATGCATAGACCTATTGGACAAGGGAGAGATCTCATTCATCCTTCAATGAATTGCATATTGCAACTAAGTTAGTCAACAGGTTCCGTTTCCAATTGCTAGTATGTCATTGCACCAAGATGGATGACATTATAGTCCTGTGAGATAATTCCAGGATCGCATTCCTGGTTAGATTAAATGTAGCCAGTGAATATTAAAGCAGAAAGGGCACGTTACCCTTACTCTTTATAGCGTTATGTAGGGGCGATCACGGGTTAGGAGGAGAAAGGCCGTCCAGGGATGTCGCTTTATGGTACCGACGGGTAAAGGTAACAGTTTCAGTTATGGTTAAAAATGACGCGGATATTTCACGAGGTCCCTACTGTCCACAGGGTAAAGTGATAGGTGGCGTTAAGTTTGTATCTGACTCCAAAAGATACTTGAATAATATATCGGCTTTGTTGGGCTTACCGAAGCCTTGTGATTGAAAAAGGAATGAGAGTAATTACGTAAACAAATAAAGGTTTAATTCCAACAAACAAAACAAACAAGCTTGATAAAAATAAGGCTCGTGTTTACACAGTACGGTCAAGGAAATTTCTTACTACCGATCGGGAAAGCGAGAGTAACGAGAACAAGACTTAGGCAGTTAAGACGGGAGCTTCGCTACGATAATCGAAACGTAATTAATAACGGGGCGAATCTGAGATCGAGAGTTAGAATCAAGAATGAGTATGCGTTTCCATTTTTCTTCTATAAGTAGGGCAGGAGAAAGGTTTAGCCTCTTCCTACTTGGAGAGCACGTCGTCTTAAGTTCTACCCGCAGGGCAGAGTTTCCACGAGCAACGTTAATCCCTTGTCCCGTGGTCATGGATCCATGGCCTCTAAAAGTTGATGCTTTCTTGATATAAATTTTATAACAACTGACGCAGCAATAGCTGTCTTGTCTTAATCCATTTTCCACACGAGAAGCGTTTGTTTTAATTACACTGTCGCCAATTTTTTAGTGATATCTGAGGAAGAGATTGTTTTTACAGGCAGAAATATGGCATGAGTATGGGCAATCACCTTTTCCAGTGATTATACAATCTTTTTATGGAGGATTTTGAAAAGCACCTCCTCCCCCTCCCTTTACACAATCCCATAACGTTGTTCCGCTATATAGACGATATATGTGCCACATGGCCTATCAATGATAACAGATTTGATTCTTTCTTTGAAAAATTGAATAAGATTCACCCAACTATTACATTTAAAGTAGAATGGGAACTGAACAATTCATTGCCGTTTCTGGATGTAAAAAATATCTAAAATAAACAACAAAGCAAATTGTTCCTTCTACCGGAAACCAACTAATTCTAATGCCTATATTCATTATTTCTCGTGTCACGATGGATCCGTTAAAAGGTCTGTAGTTTCTTTCATGTTCCTGAGAGTATATCGCATTTGTGATCCTTGTGTCTTGCAAGACGAAATTGATACAATCATCCAAACATTCATTGAACTGCAATATCCCCTTTGGTTCATAAAAAAGTTTCACTATAAAGCCAGAACCATCTATTACTCCCCAGCTAATTATAAGGAAAACAGATGTGACAAATATTATGTTACCTTTCCATACTCCTCCTAGTTAATCAATTTCAAAAAGTTGGCACGGACCAACAACATCAATGTTGCCTTTCAGTACGAGAATACGATCAGAAATAGCCTATCCAAAAATAGATCGATCGATAAAGAACAGGGAGTTTATTTTATTCCAGGCAAATCATGTAACGAATTTTATATCTGTGAAAGCAGCAGATTTTCCAAGCGAACCAATGAACATAAATGCGATATGCGACGCGGTGCCCTCTCCTCGAGTTTATTTCTACATATGTCCAATGAAAATCATCAAATTGATATTGATAATGTTAAAATAGTTTATAAGTCTCACAATTATATATATCGACGCTTAATTGAATCGGCACTTACAAAAGTAATTCCAAACTTTAATACTTCCGACGGCTAATTCAATACTAATACCTTAATAAGCAAAAAATTCATACTTACGTTTGTCAAAAAATGCCGACACATTCTCTCATATTCCCCCTTAGAGCCATAGATTTATGTGTTTGTACATTAAGCAACTTCTGTATCTCACTTGTTCACTAGCGACTGACAATGACGGATGTTTCCGTCGAAACCTGGTTTCACATATAAAATTAGTCCTAATACTATGGTTTTATCCATATATATATATATATATATATATATATATATATATATATATATATATATATATATATATATATATATATATATATATATATATATATATATATATATATATACGCGTGGAAATTTGATACAATTTTCCTTATTCCTGCGAGGTAGTTTGCTGTTGCAATTTTAATGCCAGGGCCATGCTCTCCACAGAGAAATCCCCTCCCAGTAACGTAGTTGAGAGAGAGAAAATTGCACATCCTAACTAGACAAGCATGTACATTTCTAATATATGCACATGACAATGAAAGTAACATCATTTATTCATGCATACAACTGTGCTTAGAAAGAGCCTGTACAAACTGCTCCCCCCCCTCAAAAAAAAGAAATACATAGCATATCGCTACATTGTGGCAATAATTATTACATTGATCAACGTTACAAGGCAAAAATGGTTCAGCGAGGCTTATATGTATATTTATGCCCCTCTAAACATCTTTAATGTAAGTACCACAAATAACATGGATCAGCGAGGCTTATATATATATATATATATATATATATATATATATATATATATATATATATATATATATATATATATATATATATATATATATATATATTTATGCCTCTTATGACATACAGGAGTGGCGATCTATTTATGATTACACAAAACTCAATAATAATAATAAAAATTATCCCTGACAAACGAGATCCTTCTTCCCGAGCGCATAACCATTCCCAGCTACACCTTTTCTTCCTGATTCTCTCTGTAGCATCTTGCGCGTTGCCAGAGGTCGCATCTTCTCCTGTTGCAGGATTTCCACACGGCGAAAAGCGACTGTTTCTCTTGTGCTAAACCTGCGTCCTTGCGAGTCGCTGATTACCCGTCACGGCATCATCGCCTAATGCGGGCAATTTCGCCGGCCTTAGTCTGTCTATTGAGACAGTGTCTCTTCCTTCATCAGGCTATTCCAGCTTGAATACCTTGCTGCCACGCTCGCTCACTGGAAAACGGCCAGCATATGACGCTTCGAGTGGTTTGGTTTGCGAACGCGGTCTATCCGGACCCAAACATGGGTCGCATTCTGCAGGTCTCAGGGAAAGGCTTATAAATCGAGTGCAGGTGCCCTAAAGATACCCTTGCAAAGGCGATCTGTGCCATTGTCAATGCCAGCTCTTTAATGAACTTCGCATCCGATTTCGATGAGGACGACGAGACTAGAGGCGTTGGTCGCCTTCTTAGGCACTAAGTGGACTGGTGAGCTCGAAGGACACACAACCCTCTCCTTCAATAGTTCTTCGAGAGTTGCTTTGTCAACCTGTAATCTCTCTATCGAAAGAGGCCTAGTCCGCGGAAAGGACGGTGGGGGCACTGTGGGCAACAGAGTGTGGCAATGGCGGTGATGAGTGAGCATGAGCGGGTCGGTAAGGAGCCCCATCTCCCTTCAGGATAGCCCTGCATTTGGGTGGGGGGGGAGTATGTTCTGAAGGTCATTTATAATCAGGGCTACCGCAGGTTCCCAAGATAATTTAACACTTGACGTAAGTGGATTCACGCAATTCACTCGACCTAGCCAATTCCGCCGGGATTAATTTGAATCTTGCCCCTCTGTGAATTAAAAAATTGCGCTTTTTATCATTCATTTTCGCAGAGACGGTGAAAACTAATGGGATAGCAGCAGCCGCGCCCGCTAAGGCATGCCTGACTCGTTTTCCCGTGAGACTGGCGAAGATGGCCTTGAGGAAGGTTGCATTTGCAAGCGTTCTCCTCTTTTTGGCCACCTGCACCAAGGCTTACCAAACTAGGCCTCCTCCCCAAAATACAGGTGCGAGCGGCAAACCACAGGTTTCCGTTTTCTCCGGAATGTTCGCAGTCCCTCCGGTATATTCTCCCCCCCCCCCCCCATAATTATCCTTGGGCACCAATCGTGCAAAACCCGCCGAATTATTTACGCACTTATCCCGCGCTTTGTTAGAAAACGCAACGGACGCAGATACGGCACTGCATTTTTCGGTATTGACACTATGATATCGCTCTTTACCAAACGCAGAGCTCATCCGCCAGTTTACCAAATTGGGCTAGGGTTAGTGCTTTTTGTGTAACAATTATTAGCGCAATGTTCGGCGGTAAGGTTTGTATAAATTTGTGACGAACGAGGTAGTCGCTTGCTCCTACCTGCAGGGCAGTTCTTCTTAGTTCTTCGAGATTGATTGAGGGCCGGCCTGTGAGGTCTGAAGATGCTATTAGCTTTTCGAATAGCTCAGGCTTGGTCTTCGGGAAAGGGTTGAATACTTCTATTTTCAGCCTTTGTTAGTTATGCTCATCCAAGATGGCTGCCGGCAGACGGTAAACATTCTCAGGCGGAAGTGAGGCTAATACGTGAAGAAACTTGGTCTCCTCCTTTATTAGCCCAGAAATGTGAAATTGCGCTTCCACAATGCGAAACCATGATGAGACTGCTGATTCATCAAAGATGGGCGGCTTGATGTTAATGGAGTTCACTAAGTCCCGTTCACCTTGTCCTGTCTGATGGTTGCTTGCATAGTTCATTTCTTCGATGCCTTCACTGTTAGCGACGCAAACCATTCCAAAATATTTGGGACCCGTTGGCCAAAGCTTGAGTTGAGACTTAATAAAGGAGAAGAGCTTTAACTAAAGTCTAAGTTGTAATGTCCTTGAGTGGATATGCCTCTACTCATTTCGTGTCACGTTAAATCCTTCTTTCGTGGTTAGAAAACAAGTAAATATATCTAGATGGACACTGATATCTCGAGCTATGTAAAGAAAATTGTATGTAGAATTTGTGTCATTGTACCAAGTTTTTGTGGAAAATTAACTAATTTCTAACCAACTAAGGTGCGTTTTTTTTCATGTTCTTCCATACAAATCTGTTATGATATTGATATGAGAATAGGTTGAGCCTCAAAATGACCATGATTATGATAATCGCAGAAGTCACGCTTTCGAAAATTATTGATGTGATAACGTTTGACAAATGCTTTAGATAGATCACAGATAATAAAATAGAAAGTTATGAGGAAGGTAAATCAATCTCAAGAAACTGAAGTGAGTTGAAATTATGCCTTGGCAAATAAATAAATTCCTGATCGGATATTTGAGGATTTAGCTAAAGTTTCATACTAGAAAGTACTAAATTTAGGGATATTGTTTTTTAAAATAAACGATATGAATCGAGCAAAATTATAAGCTAACCTATATTTGAAAAAAGCCCGTTTTTTCTAAGAAAATGGTTTTTCTCATTTGCGAACTCAGCGCCAAGTTTGATCATGTGCGGTAGATATGTAGTGCACCATTGCCAGGTGGATTACTTGAAAATGCAAGTAATCATGAAATGTATAACACTTTGTCATGGAACTAATAATACGAGGGGCGGTCAATAAGTTTTGCAATTCAGATATAAGGAAACGAGATAGGAGGAAAAGTGTTTTATTATTTTTCAATATAACTACCCTTGACTTCTATGCACTTGCGCCATTTGTCCCTGAGGCTTCGAATTCCCAACAACCAGAAATCTCCCGACTGCTGTTCAAACCACTCCTCGACGGCGAGCTGGACATCTTCATCGTTTTAAACCGTTGTCCACACAGTGCAGCCTTGAGCTGGTGGAATAAAAAGTAGTCGCTAGGGGCCAGATCTGCACTGTAGGGCGGATGGTTGAGCTCCTCGAATCTGCACTCGCGCAGGGCAGCTTGTGCAACTCTGGCCTTGTGGACTTTGACGACGTTGAAGTCGATCATGAGGTGTGAGGTTTCTAGGGACCCGACGGCCAGAGACCTTGGTCAAGGCCAAATTGTCGTGGATGATGTTGCTAACACTTCCATGTAATATTCGAAGTTCTCGGTCGATTTCTTTGACCTTCACCCGTCAATTTTCAAGGATCATCCTCTCCACACGGGCCACATTGTCGTCGTTGGTCACGTCTGACGGGCGTCCTGGACGGGGGTAACCTTCAAGGGACTCACGACCATGGCGAAACTCCCTATTTCAGCGAGCAATGGTTGTATAGGAAGGGGCGGTGTCGGTGTACACTGCAACCATGCGTTCATGGATCTCTTTTGCATTCTTGCCTTCCTTGTTCAAAATTTGATCACTGCGCGGTTATTAACCTTCTCCATTGTTGAAAAATTTGTGACTGACGATCTGCGATCAGCTACTGCTTCTTAAATAGACGAGGCAGGAGCGTGCGGCTGAAGGTCCTGACTTGTCATAACTTGTCCTAACACCCCCATAAACAGCCATCCCCCTTTCTCTGTTTTGCCCTACCGATTCGCAAAACTTATTGACCGCCCCTCGTATATAACATTTTGTGATGTAAATAATAAGATATAGCATTTTATCATGAATTCATTTAAATAGTATATTCCGGTAAGGGACACATGGGCAAAAGTGAATTCAAGACAATTTCAGACAACCATATACTCACACTAGCAGAGGTGGCTCCCGCATTATTTTGCGGACCGTTTCGGGTAAAGTAAATTCTAAGAAACTTCACAGCTGTACAAACAAACGCCGAAGCAGGTGCAGTCATTGACAGTGAGCTGAAAACAGGAAAGATTCGGAGTTTTATTTACTGTCACAGAGCTGCGAAAGGTGAAATCTGATTTCATAAAAGGTACCTCCCTCCCCTCCCGATAACCAATAAAGGTCTGGTTCAAAGTTGTCTCTCTCTCTATCGCTTGCACACACGAGCAAACTTTCTATTCGAGCAGGTTCCGCCCTAAACCGTATCATTGATCAGCGGTGGGCCACGCCTACACGCCTACATATTTCGATTTGATAAATAACCATTCAAAATGAACTCCAAAGTCATTGATTTATCAGAGTTCCGTCTTTCAACCACGAAATAAAACTGTCCGCCCAAAAATATGTGTAGGCCATCCGTAGACCCCAACATAAGTAAACCCGCCTCAAAAATACCAGACACATCAAACGAATTTACTTTTGCCCTTGTGGGTTACCTCCCTTACGTCCGAATTAAGAGTCCATAACTTGCTCTCTTGGATTGTCCTACTCTATACGTGCATTCAACCGCTCCTCTTATACCAACCTACAATGTAGTAAATAAAACAAAGCGCCGGGTAACTCAGTACCCCCCAAGGGCTACATCGAAGTTAAGCAACATTGGCCTTGTTAGCATTTGGTTGGGAGACCGCAAAGTTTTCCTCTACCGGTGAACACTTAGCCAACCGTTTCCTGGCATCTAGCACACGCCTATAACTGGTGACCCTAACCTCTCAGGCCACAATATACCTCCTATAGATACCTGCAAATTCTATACAAGAATTTGTTGTCATTTCTTACTTTCTAAAAACATTTTATTATTAGTGTTCTGTTTCATCGTAAAATTATATCTAATAGTGTAAATTTAATTAAGTTTATTTCTGCAATAAACGACCCATTCATTCACTTTTCTCTCTCTTGTACCATGCTATGCGTGATATCAGCTCAGCATCTGCTGCTAGCAGATCACCTATTCAGCGGTTAATATAAGCATTAATATTGAAGTTTTTACAGATTTGCTCGTTCATACTTTAGAATAATTTTCCCTGTTTCCAGGCCAAAGTATTAAACGTAGTTCTTTTCACTTGTTTATGTTATAGGATAACTCCTATATACAACATGGGATTATATATATTTTTTCTACTCCTCTCTGTTATTTTTAAAATTCTCTTTAATTATTTATTTTGCTACAAACAATACTGCATGAAACCTTTTGCTAATATTTGATAATCTGATATCGTTTTTTCTGGCATAAGGCATGTTTTAATATGATTTTCCAATGGTATGGAAATTTATAATTCGATAATAATAATAATAGAAAGTGGGGGAGGTTAAAGTTATATCGGTTGGATGGTTAACGAAAAAATTAATTAATTGGGAGGGAGTTAATATACAAGTAGTATATTCTGCTCGGAATTAGATCTTGAGTTTGGTTTGCCAAATAATGACTTTTTATTGTACTAATCATGTTATGTTGCGGGGAAAATATTGGAACCAAAAACTTGCCCAAATAGTTCTAGGCTAAACCAATTGGTGACTAACAATCGTCACAGAAGAACGTCATTGTGCGAGCATCACAGAAATATCAGATAAATGATGGGCATCAAACAGATGAATTATTCGAACTTAATTATTTGAGGTAATTTAAAGATCTAATCATTCTATTATGGAGCTTAAAAATTAACCTGACGAGATATACTTTAACGAGTCGAAATTTAATTGTGCCTTAATCTTAAAGAAATAATCTTGGCAATGTGATATTTATTTTCGATCATCTTAACCGACTTCATTCAGAAGGATATTTTTGTTTCAATAATAATTTTTAGAATGGATATTATGATTACTGTTTTGGAATAGTGGTAATAGTAGTAATAATAATTGTACAAACTGCTCATACCTTTTGGCTCAGTCCCATTCCTCCTGTAGTTCTTAACTGAGGATGCTAGGTGTGCATGAAGAGCGTGAATCAGGTGTGACCGTTTTAGCGTCAAGTAGGCTGACTTTCGCTTTAGTAAAACTTCACTGATCGAATCTGATATGGACATACACTTCACTGAAACTGGAATGGACATACACTTCACTGTATTTGTTAAAAACATGAATTATTTTATTCTTTTTTAACAGTAGCAAGGAGTAACAAGGAAAGAAATTACCCTAGAAGACCTTACGGTCCATTCAATGAGGGTACCTTTGGACTAGCAGTCGAGCGGGTACTTCTCTGCCCGCTTTACGTCCTAGAAACGGGTGTGCGAGAAATACATGGTTCTTTGCAAGTGATGCAAGTATTTGAAAGAGTTAAAAACATAGCCTTACTGAATTATAAAATGCAGGTAAACATTATCATGGCAAATACTGGCAAGACCATGGATACTAGGATTCGATCATCGTTGGAGAGGGGGCGGGAAGGACGGTAATGTAGTGTTTTATCTCCAACCATTCATTGTTGGATAGATACACTTGCAGTCTTGTCCATGATTTCGGTAAAAGTACTCAAATGGATTCTGCATGAAATGATTTAAACTTGAAAAGCGCGAAGAGAAGCATCGCCAGTTAAATATTTAATTCCAACGATAATTCGAGCAAACATCTTCTCATTACGGCCATAAATGTTTAGTTAATAATCTGCATATTACGTTGTCAAGAAATTAATGTAATTTGTATACAAGGAAAATAAAATAATTTTTAATATACATGAAAAACATTATGAGCAAAGTAGTTTCTGTCATTATTAACAATTCTTTCATATCATTCAACTAAGCAAGTGGTTCTCAACTGTGATAGAAGGGGTTGAGGCCGCGTTAATTTCAACCACTATCACATGTTATTTAAAACCATGATGCTCCCCACGTGCATCTTCGCTTTGAAGCTTGGCCCCTTATCGCAGCCAACTGAGTCAATGTTTAAACAAGGAGGCTTATCTTCCCCCGTTCGCCCCCAACGCCAACCTCGCCCGATTGAGTTAGGCTTATGGGCAGATAAGGCTTGTTCTCAGGCTCGGCTGTGCATTCCCTCGAAGCTCCCACTCCATTGTCCCGCACGCCAAGGGAGTGTCTCGATGGAAACTTTACCACTAAGATCAGATTGGAGATCCAGATTTTCGTCGCCAAACATCACTACGTGGTATTCTCACCTTGTGCGCCAAGAACCTCGACCACAAGATTCACCATCACTTGTCCAGAAGGAGGACAATATCCCTTGAGTGCCAAGCTTCGAGCCTTCGACGCAGAGTCCACAAGGCTTCCCCCTGTTGTTCAGAAAGAGAACAACGTTAGAACAGCCATTGTTCGTTCGAGCCCGTTGTCAAGAAACGGTTCTCACCCCCCCCTGTTGTTCAGAAGAGAACAACGTAGAACAGCCATTGTTCGTTTGAGCCCGTTCGCCAAGAAACGGTTCTCACCCTGTCCTTGTTGTTCAGAAAGAGAACAACGTTAGAACAGCCATTGTTCGTTCAAGCCCGTTTGCCAAGAAACGGTTCTCACCCTTTCCCTGTTGTTCAGAAAGAGAACAACGTTAGAACAGCCATTGTTCGTTTGAGCCCGTTCGCCAAGAAACGGTTCTCACCCTTCCTCTGTTGTTCAGAAAGAGAACAACGCTAGAACAGCCATTGTTCGTTTGAACCCGTTCGCCATGAAACGGTTCTTACCCTTCCCTCTTGTTGTTCAGAAAAGAACAACATTAGAACAGCCATTGTTCTTCAAGCCGTTCGTCGAGAAACAGTTCTCATTCCCAAGACGCCACGTCAGGATCATTTTATTCCCCCCCCCCTCTGGCTGGAACTCGCCAGCGGACCGAAAATTTCTCCACGTCGCCTTCCCCTGCACAACAAGTATAAATTACGTAAGCCAAACGTTACCTTTGAGTATTTAACCCTTTTGTCAATTCTATCCTGTGCTTTAAATGGTTTATCGAACCATCCCATTCCTTTAACTTTATATTTGTTTTACCTTTTTAAATCTTTTAATCATCGGATTAACTCGATTTCTCACGACCCTTTCCAATTCTCTGTTTATGTCAATATTTTCCGTTCTGTGTGTTGTTGATAGTTAATATTAATAAAACTCTATTTTATTAATGATAGCAATATTATTATCCTTGAGCTCAGTTCCACTTCTTAAGCATATCGAAGATACATAATATCGGCCAGCCAGACATCCACGCACTCTAAAGATAATTAAAGAAGTTCCCTCAACGAATAGTTATATATGGTATATCGTCGAGAGTCCATTCTACGACATATATATATATATATATATATATATATATATATATATATATATATATATATATATATATATATATATATATATATATATACTATTTAAATTTGGTATCAGGTGTGTAAGGTTTAACGCTATATCTTTGCAAACACTGGTCTCAGTCGAGTAAAGCATAGTGTTATTCGTTATAATAATAGAGTATAGTAGTTCCCTTTTGTTTTACCGATTGCTATCCCCTTTTTTGAAACTTAAGAAGCTGGAGTAGCTCAAGGAACTGTTATAATAATTTGTTTTTTTTTGTGATTTTAGTCAGTGGTTATTTAGATCGAGAAACAAAGTACGAATAGGTCAGTGCCCATATTTTGGTAGGCTGATTTGCTAGAAGGCATAATTCTTGTTGCAAGGAATCCTAGTTGGTTGACTAGTGCGCCCCCAAGTGCAAAGATGACTCAGTTCAAAATCTTTAAAGCGCAAGGAGAGTCCGTGGGACTTTCCGGAAAAGAACTACTTGAGTACGTTCAAGAGGAGCAAAGAAAAGAGCGTGAAGAGAAAGAAAAAGAAAGAGAAAGAGAAATCCAACGAGAAGAGAAAGAAAGAGAAAGAGAAATCCAACGAGAAGAAAGAGAAAGAGAGGAACGGGAAAGACAAGCGGAGCTTCACCATCAGATTGAATTAGCTCGTGTTGAAGCAGAAATACAGTCATCCAGTTCCCGTTCCGAAGCCCTCCCCCCCAATCTCTCACTAAAGCTCCCCAGTTTCAAGGATGGAGAGAATTTCGGAGCATTTTAAGCCCACTTCGAAAAGATCCTCGAAATCAATAACATGGATCTGGAGGCTGAAGGTGTAGCCAGATTACTTCTTTTGTTAAATTGTAAATTGCGCGAAATTTTTATATCTTTACCATCTGAGTCTACAATTAACTACAGCACCTTGAAAGCTGAGTTATTGGCCGCTCATAATATGACTCCCGATTTCTACCCGCCAAGAATTTCGTGCAGGTCGTATTAAACCGGGACAGACGTTCCGTCAATTCGTATACATTCTTCAGAGGAATTTTAAATTTTGGTTAGAATCCTCAAAGGTTGATCCGAACTACGAGTCCTTAACAGACTTCGTGTTGCGAGATCAATTTTTGGCGTCTCTCCCGACGGAGATCCGCGCGTTTGTCAAGGATCGTCGGTGCCAGACCTTTAAAGAATGTACCGAAGAAGCGGATGTCTATGCCGCAAGCCATAATTTATACCCAAAGGATAATCGAACTTCTCACCAATCCCCCTACAAGGAAAGTAAAAAGGATTCGCGCCCCTTCACAGGAAAGTCGACGAAGTTTCCGAGCCCCGTAAAACCCCAAAACTTCTTTCTCCAAAACCAACAACGGGATTAAAAACCTCCCGTTAAGATTTCTCCTCCATCTCTCTTCCCGAAGCGACCAATCATATGCTTCAACCGTGGTGTAGAAAACCACATGAGCCGGAATTGCCCCCAAAATTCTAGGCCTAAAAGCGGACCAGCCCACCAAGTTCACCAGATTAATGCCACCCCTGCTTCCCCGGTGGTGCAGACCCAAGCAGAAACTTCTCTTCTTCCGTCAGGCCACCAGGTAAATTTTATTTTTGATAAAAGTTCATCGGGAACTTTGAAATTTGAGGAGGGCAGCGTGAACGGCTGCGGAGTATCGACTCACGTCAGGGACACAGGATGTACGTGTTTCATCGTGTCCGACGAACTCCTTCCCCCAGTGGACCCTAACCACGAAATATTTGCGGTGGTACATGACTACCTTGGGCGGGCGAACCAATTCCCCGTCGTTAGATGTTACCTGCAGTGTCATTATTATGATGGCTGGGCTGAAGTCATTTCAGCACCCATAAAATTCTGTTCCGTACTTATAGGACAGAGCCCCAAAGTAAGTTCTGACCCTGTGTCTCAGGCCGCCCTTACTCGAGGCCGAGCTAAGAAAGAAGCCCAGGAGCCCATCCCCATCAGAACCTCGATACTGCCTGATTTCTCGGAGACCCTTAACAAGGACTTTAGGACGGCAAAAAAAGAGTGTGAATTACTAACACCCTTAAGCGATAAGGCCCAAGACAAGGACACGGAGACTGTCCGTGGACCCCAAGAAAAAAAGTACCCCCAACGCTCCCATGGAGATACGTTCGTAGCACTGGACGAAACATCGGCGCTTGAAGAAGATTACCCCGCGGAGTCCCTTAATGTAATACAGACAGTGTGCATCTAACCTGATGCCGATTACCCTCCTCCTTCCCTACCAGGCGAGTCTTTGGAACCCTCTGACCTGGATATTGACGCGCAGCTAACACCACATCAAAAGAGTCAGCTACAAGAACTATTTGAATGGAGTCACCATTTAACCACCCTATTATCTCTTTTCGAGCGACTGCGCGAATATGGCCTCACCATTGGCCCCAGCAAATGCCATTTTGCCCACGAAACCATAAAATACTTGGGTTTCAAAATTGGAAAAAGCAAGTTAGATCCCCAAGAGGACAAGATTAAGGCAATCGCCGACATGCACCTCCCGATTACAAAGAAGCAATTAACATCGTTCCTAGGATCAGCTTCGTACTATCGGCGATTCGTTCCGAATTTCGCTGCAATTTCGGCCCCCCTCAGCCCCCTTCAAAAAATGAATTTCCCTGATCGTTTACGTTGGAATGATGTCGCTGTTTCCCATTTTAATCAGCTCAAGAGTAAGTTCATTTCTGCTCACATTTTAAAGTTGCCCAACCCGGAAAAATCCTTTGGGATTAAGACCGACGCGTCCAACGAGGGCATTGGAGGTGAACTCCTTCAATACGAGGATGACGGAACGAGTCATCCAGTTGCATATGCTAGTCGTCAATTATTACCACGCGAAAAGAGATATGCCACTATAGAGAGAAAAGCTCTATCAATTATCTGGGTTATAGACAAATTGAAAGGTAATTGATAGAAAAAGAATTTCAGATAGGAACCGACCACCGTCCGTTAGCCTATATTAGGAATGTGAGACACTCTAACGGCCGAATCATGCGCTAGAGTTTACTCTTGCAAGAGTATCAATTTAAAATAAATTATATAAAAGGTTCCGATAACCAGGTCGCTGACGCACTCAGTAGGAATGCGTTACCGAATAGCGTAGAGTAATTGTATTCATAGGATTAGTACCTCTATGTAGGTATATACCGTCTTGTACGACTTAAATTAAATTCTCTTGTAATATAATTAGTTAATGTATATGTCTGAATTTTGTAACGCTCAATGTCTATTTTTTTTGTATATTTGTACCCATTAATTTACGTATAAATTATTTTGTCCCGTATGTACTAATTTTATATCATTTCATTGTTCCATGCCCCTTTTTTTTATTAAGTTTGTATTAAAGGTTATTTTCCCCTGTAATCTAAAGATCAAAATAATCATATGTATTGAGGTAATACTAGTTAGGTGCAGGAAGGTACAGTTGGTACAAGAAAACGAGTTCCCCAAGACGGAGCTCTATCGTTGTCCCTTCTCTCTTGTTTTTCGAAGTGACAACTTCGTCCCGGAATGGAGGGGTGTGATAGAACGGGTTGATGCCGCGTTAATTTCCACCACTATCACATTTTATTTAAAACCACGATGCTCCCCACGTGCATCTTCGCTTTGAAGCTTGGCCCCTTATCGCAGCCACCTGAGTCAATGTTTAAACAAGGAGGTTTATTTTTCCCCGTTCGCCCCCAACGCCGACCTCGCCAGATTGAGTTAGGCTTTTGGGCAAATAAGGCTTGTTCTCAGGCTCGGCTGTGCATTCCCTCTAAGCTCCCACTCCATTGTTCCGCACGCCAAGGGAGTGTCTCGACTATTTAGATGGAAACTTTACCACTAAGATTAGATTGGAGATCCAGATTTTGTCGCGAAACATCACTACGTCCCACTCTCACCTTGTGCGCCAAGGGACCTCGACCTCGAAATTCACCATCACTTGTCCAGAAGGAGGACAATATCCCTTGAGTGCCAAGGTTCGAGCCTTCGACGCCTAGTCCATAAGGCTTTCCCCTGTTGTTAACAAAGAGAACAACGTTAGAACAGATATTGTTCGTTCGAGCCCGTTGTCAAGAAACGGTTCTCACCACCCCCCTGTTGTTCAGAAGAGAACAACGTAGAACAGCCATTGTTCTTTTGAGCCCGTTCGCCAAGAAACGGTTCTCACCCTTCTCCTGTTGTTCAGAAAGAGAACAACGTTAGAACAGCCATTGCTCGTTTGAGCCCGTTCGCCAAGAAACGGTTCTCACCCTTCCTCTGTTGTTCAGAAGAGAACAACGTAGAACAGCCATTGTTCGTTTGAGCCCGTTCGCCAAGAAACGGTTCTCACCCTTCCCCTGTTGTTCAGAAAGAGAACAACGTTAGAACAGCCATTGTTCGTTCGAGCCCGTTGATAAGAAACTGTTCTCACCCCCCCCTGTTGTTCAGAAGAGAACAACGTAGAACAGCGATTGTTCATTTGAGCCGGTTCGCCAAGAAACGGTTCTCACCCTTCCCCCTTGTTGTTCAGAAGAGAACAACATTAGAACAGCTATTGTTGTTCAAGCCGTTCGTTGAGAAATGGTTCTCATTCCCAAGACGCCACGTCAGGATCATTTTATTCCCCCCCCCTCCTTCAGCTGGAACTCGCCAGCGGACCGAAAATTCCTTCACGTCGCCTTCCCCTGCACCACAAGTATAAATTACGTAAGCCGAACGTTACCTTTGAGTATTTAACCCTTTTGTCAATTCCATCCTGTGCTTTAAATGGTTTAGCGAACCATCCCATTCCTTTAACTTTATATTTGTTTTTACCTTATTTAATCTTTTAATCCTTGGATTAACTCGATTTCTCACGACCCTTTTCAATTCTCTGTTTATGTCAATATTTTCAGTTTTGTGTGTTGTTGATAGTTATTATTAATAAAACTTTATTTTATCAATGATAGCAATATTATTATCCTTGAGCTCAGTTCCACTTCTTAAGCATATCGAAGATACATAATATCGGCCAGCCAGACATCCACGCACTCTTAAGATAATTAAAGATGTTCACTCAACGAATAGTTATATATGGTATATCGTCGAGAGTCCATTCTACGACATTAACCTTTTTCACTCCATTTCCCCCTTTCAGGAATTTTCAACATCCTTGTGGCTCCCCTTCATTTTTATCCCCAAACCACCCTATCATTACAAAGTTGACGATCATAATTATTTTATATATTGATAGATTATTGTGATATACTTCTTAAAAGTTCAATTAATGTATTTTTTTATATCATAATCGAAAGCATTTCTATCTGTAAATGTATTTTTGCATATTAATCAATTAATGTATTTTTTCTATGAAAATCGAAAATATTTTGTATCTATAACTGTATGTTTGCAAATAAAATTTGTAAGTATTTGTATTGAATCTCACAAAAGTTTTATCACTTTTCAATTTTAAAGGGTGACATTGTTTACCTTTAGGAAGTTGACGAATCGGAGAATACGACCCTCACTGACAATGCCCATCTCATATCGGGATCCACATTCAGTCGGTTTCGGCTCTTCTTTTTGATGTGTAGAAGGGTGGAGAAACTAGATTAAGATAAATAGGTAGTTGAAGAAGGTAAGAGTAGTCGAAGCAGAATAGATTCAGAGCTATTTCTTCATAGAGATCTTTGGCAGGAGAATAATTTTTGAGACCAAGGAATTCTTCCTGAACATCATCGATAATGGAAGTATGTAATATCAAGTGTGTCAGTGAATAGATTCCTCACAACCTTTCCTGCTTCTTACTCTAATACTGTGAAGTACAGTTTAAGTTCACTTTCCAAAGATCTCAAATGATGAGTAATTTCAATTTTAAGTAATTGGTCAAGCAGACGATCTTCTTTATTGTCGTGCAGAAACAGTTGAAACGCCTCTGACCATGGCAACATTGCAGATACCGACTTTCCTTCCCAAATTCTGGAGCTTGGCAAGAAATGCACACAGAGACATTTCTTTCCTTGCCATGCAGCTTGAGATTCATCCTATTTAGCTGCTCAAATATGTATATGTGGTATGTATGTAGGACGTGGCTCCCACAAAACCTCGTTGAAGTGAATCAACAGATGATGTTTCTCTTGCATTTCCAGGAAAAATTTAACCTCCTTCCGAAGTTTAAACAGTCGATTCACAACAGTACTCTTTGAAAGCAACCTTACTTTGGATTAAAAGAGAACTTCATTCTCCGAATCCATGTTTCTACAAAAGTTCTCGGAAAAACGAGACTTCAGATCTCCAACTTTCGGAAAATTTATACATTTGATCTTTACCTCTAGAATCTTTCAAAGTTGATCAATGAAGGTTTTCGGCGCCAATGCATAACGATGGATCAACCATCTATGATGGTTGAATTTAGCCATTAACCATTCAGTCATGTGTTTCTTTAATTTTACCATTAATTATGTAACTGTTAATATTTTATTGTCGATGTAAGCAATAAAAAGGAAATTTTGTTATCCCAGAATAAAATGAGTGATGCAAGTTTCTTTTAATTCAGATTCCTAACATTATTTAGAAATGTATAATTTCTAACAGCTTGCTATTGTCCCCAGATTGAGAACCACTAGAATAATTTAATGGAAAATTCATTCAGTTTTGTTCAAAGGTTTGATTTGATATCCCTTTACACTTTATCTCTGTAAACTTTAGCGATTTAGGAGATTTTGTAGTGATATAAATATTAATCAGATAGATCAAAGGTCGACTGAATAGGAAAGAAGAGGAAGAAAGGCCCAACCTAACGCATTATTTTTCTTGGGTTACGTGCCATGTGTAAGCGTGCATTGCGTTGAAGGAAGAATACGCCCTTTCGGTAGACCAATGAAGTACAGTTTTGTTAAAATGCTTCAGTTAAGAGGTGCAAATGCTCAAGTGCTTCGTTTAAACGTTGCGATTGTTCAAATGCTTCATTTAAGGGTTACATTTGTTCAAGTTCTTCATTTATACGTTGAAATTGTTCAAGTGCTTTATTTAAACGTTTCAATTGCTTCATCGCTTCACTTAAACCGTGCATTGTTAAGGTGCTTCATTTAAACGTTGAAATGGTTTAATTGTTTCATTTAAACGATAAAATTGTTATGCGCTTCATTTAAACATTGAAATTATTAAAATGTTTTTTTTAAACGTTTCAATTGTTTAAGAACTTCATTTAAACGTTTCAATTGTTCGTTTAATTCAAAAGTGCAATTGTTCAGGTGCTTCATTGAAGTGTTGCATTTGTTCAAATGCTTCATTTAAACGTTACAATTGTTGAAAATTTCGGTCAGGATTAACCGTTTTCCCAATATTAAGGAACTTATAAAGAATAACGCCTTCACATCCCATCAAATGCAAAGCGTAGCCTTCATGTGTTGAAGACCACGTTTTAGAAGTAGGAAGGGGGTTGGTTTGCAATTTAGGCATTGATTTTGCTCTGAATATTGGAGTAAAGTACATACTCTGCAGTTACAATTATGACCAGCAATGAATCCAGAGCATTTCGAAATCATAGAGATGAAGCAATATTCATACGTTGAAATGACACAAACACCAATTTTGTATCTTATAAACGAACCAAAGATTACTAAATTAAAAATGGTCTAAGGATTACCTAAACATAATAAGGCTTAGGCACTACTACAGTTAACTCTAGACAGTTTACAGGAAATAGAGGACAAATCAGCTTATTGTTTACTAAACGCTCTATTAAAGTTTAGCATAAAACAATATTAGGGTCACATCAAAATTTATTAAATGAAATGCACTGGTATTGCAGATTTTATTCGCACGCCAATAAAATCTGTTAGTATTTCTTTTTGAGGTGGATGTTTAACGCTACCAATAATAAAAATCTAATACATATGGCTTAAAGAAGGCCAGCATTAGTGAATATGCCTTGTCTGGTTTTAAAATGAAATAAGAAATTGAAAAACAAGCACTTCATTAAGGCTAAGATAATTTAAGTAAGGATGATTTCGGTCGGTTCCCGTTTTGCTTTTTCTTGTTTTGGTAATAACATTGTAACTATCTTCCCGATTCTAAAGAAATTTAAAACTCTTATGTTGTTTTACATTCAATTTCCAATTATATAATTGCCAAGGTCCTCCCAAAGTTAGCCCGGGAATTATTTTGTTTTGGCAATAACATCATAACTATTCAGCCCATTCAAATGAAATTTGAAACCATTATGTTTTACATTTTTTTTCGAATGATATAATTGCCCAAGTCCTCTCAAGTTTAGTTGGACAATTATTTGGCAATAAGATCATAACTATTTTGCCGATTCTAACGAAATTTGAAACCGTTATGTTGTGTTACATTTTTTTTAGAATGATATAATTGTCTGGGAATTATTTAAAGATTTGAAGGTCTTAAGGTCATAAATCAGAATAAGTGAGAGCATTCGGCCTTGGTCAGCAGACCTTGTTGAATTATTTCTAGCTTTTAACTGAAGAACGTTTTTAAGAAAATCTCAACTTCATTTAAAACTGAAGCCAAGGAAACGAACGGTCAAATGGCTGAGAAGACATCGTTTTTAGATTTACAAACTGTTTCTGACAGTTCGATGACAAGTTTCCAAAGAAATTTTCTCTCGGAAGATGAGAACACATACTAATGCGTCCCAGTGTTAACTCATAAATTCAAACTTTCCTTCTAGTTGTTTACGCTATCGCTTGGGCCAAGATGAGGTAGGTAATATTCTTCTTCGAAATAATTGGAACCACAAAAAGGAATTAAATATGTTGCTCATGCGGCTTTCTCATATTGAAATATTTGTTGGGCAATGGATAAAAACATGAAATTCATGAATGTATTTTTCAATATAAATTTTTATTTAATTAAAACTAAGAAGAGAAAATTAAAGCTGTATCTCCATCACCAACTGTGAAAGAGAATGTGTGAAATGTATATAAGCCAATTTCTAAATACAGTGTGTTGAGGCTAAATTTAATGGTTAGCGTAAAAAAAAAACATTCGTTATAACTCAGGAACAAATAAAAGTATTTTAAAAATGTAAAAGAATATCTACTAGATAATGCCTGGGGAATCAGAGTTTAGTTAACGTAGCCGGACTCAGCTTCCGGAAACTATGACCTCGAGAAAGCTCCAGGACCTGGCGCATGCTTTTCTCATTGTGTTCTTGGGAAGATCTTTGAACACATGTTTGATCACAGCCTCCTTCTCCCTTGGAGTAACAGAGAGAGCAATTTGGTCTGTCTTAACCGCGCCTCATCCATAGTAATACATGGTGTGGGGAAATCGATATCCCACCATAAAAACAGATGCCTCGTTCGGTTACAGCCGCATCCTGACGCTAGGCGGCGCAACCTGATCATTTAACCCCCCCTCTCTCCCCTCGACCCTATGGCTACCAAACACCTCCTCCAACCACGAGAAATACGAATCAACAGATTTCTGTGCCAGCGAGCATAACAATACGAAGGGGAGGAGACCAGGTGCAATAACAATGTTTAAACAGGCACTATTTCCCCTAAGATTTGGGATCGAGTTTTACGTAATAGAGGAAATTATAGGAGCTGCGACAAAGCCAGAAGTTGCCTTTAGGGCTAAGGGAGTGACGCTCTGAGAAGCGTCGTTATAGGAGAGAGGCTTAATACATAAGCCCTTATTTCCCCTTTCCCTACCCCAGTGGGTCGATGAAGTATATATGCGGATAATTGGAGAAGAACAGGAAGATCGAGTTAGAAATCGACACGACGAAGTCCCGCCGCCGGGCCCGGCAATCAAAGAAAGGAACAGAGAAGAAGTTCATTCTGAATCAGTTCATAGTGGTCACACCAAAGATTAGACTATTGTATTGAGACTTACTCTCATACATCTCTCGTCAGAGAAACCCCTTATCTTCGTTTTCAACAAAAAACAGAGATAGTCCTCACCATTGAGGAATACCCAAAGTGAACTGAACTCCCTCAACCCTCCCTCCATTCATTAAAGGATTCACTTTTTGATCATCGCTCGTCAGTGCGAATCATCTCAAGATTAAATTGAAGATTGGAAAAGGCTTACCCGCACGGTCCCGTTGCTTAAATCAGCTGACTAAGACAACGTGTTTAACGCCATCCACCTCTCTCACCAAAACCATCTGTGGCTCCAAGTCAGTCTCTCTGCGAGACAAACGGCTGGGCGTCTGCAACTATACCCACGCGTCGAACCGCAAACCGCTTCCCCGTCTTAAAAAGATACTAGGCAAGGTCATCCCGCAGCGGATTCACTTGTGTTATTTTTTTAAAGGTAAAGAATTTCATATATTTTTGTGTGTCAATTAACGCTCATTATTAAAGTGAGCAAGGTGTCAACCATTACTTAATATTCATTTTTAAAGTAATAATTTTCAAGTAGACTCTTTTATTTATAGAGATAAAGTTTGTATGTAGTATTGTTTTTATATTGCAATTAAAGATATATTTTTGGTGAGAAGTGTTTACTTTAATCGTCGAAACGCTGCACATGGCACTAGAAATACTTAAATATTAAATAACGTAAAGTAATATAGCCGTCTTAGAGAAAACGAAATAAAGGAGTTATTGAAGGACATGACAAACCTTCGTACCACCACTCGGCCCTTATACCAACACATAAATATTTGGTGTCAGGTGTGGGGTACTTGAAGAACTTAGTATAGTTTTTTGTGTTGCCTTCCATTCAGTAATAATAAATTTGTGCCTAGCGTTCGAGGAAAAGTTAAGCATAATAAGAGGATCAGGTCCGTCTATAAATTTGAGGTTAATTGTCGATGATTAGCCCGTTAATGTTATTAATTAATTTTTTGGGAGTGGTATTCCAATTAGCAGAAAGTGTTGTGATATAGTGAAGTTAGGCAGCGCGCTACTTGTTTAATGTTGCATAAGTACCTGTAGCGTACAGCGGTGAGAGTTTGACGGACATACACAAAATGGAATCGTTTGACAGATTCCACCTAGGCCAAATTCTTTTTGGACTAGCAGGCCAAGAGCTAATAGAATACGTCCAGGAAGAAGATAAGAGAAAAAGAGAAGCTAGAGAAGCAGTAGAAATAAAAACACAGTTGGAAATAGAAGCAGAAGAAAGAAGAAGCCAGAGGGATATAAAAGTAGAAGAAAGAAGAATACAGATGAACAGAAAGCAAAAAAAAAGAAGAATAGAGATGAAAAGAGAAGCAAAAGAAAGAAGAAAGGATTCACTTTTTGATCACCGCTCGTCAGTGCGAAGCATCTCAAGATAAACTAAAGATTGGAAAAAGCCTATCTGCACGGTTCCGTTGCTTAAATCAGCTGATCCAAGACAACATGCCTAACACCATCCACCTCTTTCACCGAAATCACCCGTGGATCCAAGTCAGTCTCCCCGCCAGACAAACGGCTGGGCGTCTGCGACCAAACCCACGCGCCGAACAGCAAACCACTTCCCCGTCTTCATAAGGTCCAAAGGCAAGCTCATCTCTCAGCGGATTCACTTGTGTAATTTTTTTAAAGGCAAACAAATTCATATATTCTTGTGTGTCAATTAACGCTCATTATTAAAGTGAGCTTGGTGTCAACCATTACTTAATATTTATTTTTAAAGTAATAATTTTCAAGTAGACTCTTTTATTTATAGAGGTAAAGTTTGTTTTTAATGTTTCATTTGTTTTATGTTGCAATTAAAGATATATTTTTGGTTAAAAGTGTTTACCTCAATCCTCGAAACGCTGCACATGGCTATAGAAATCCTCCCTAATTAAGGAAGTAAAAAAAAAATAAATAACGAAAGGTTAATATAGCACTTTTAGAGAAAACGATATAACGGAGTTAATGAAGTACGTAACAAACCTACGTACACCAACTCTGCCCTCATACCACGACACATGTGATTAAAATATGGAGATCTAGGCCCTAAAGTACGGCTGGTTAAGTCATAGAAATGATCTCACAACTACTTCTGACTCGTTATGGAAGTATGTCCTTCCAGTAGAAACTCTCTCCATCCAGCATTTGACCCAAATCTCTAGCAGCTCCACTTAACCGTCTGAATTGAGCCTAAGACCCAAAGACGCTGCAAAATTTAGAGTAAACTAATATTGCGGTTTGCTGTAAATTAGTGTAAACTGTGTGAAATTCTAGGGTTTTTCAGCGTGTAGAGTGTATCCTTGGTTTTGTCGTACATATTCTTTAATGGAGAGATAAAAATGAATAATATTTGCATTTTAACAGTTTCTTACCAGTTTTTCTAAAAAAAATACTCTATATTTTCGACAGCAAACATTTCTATAACCGTTACGTTGGGGAGGTATTGGTCTCATCCTCAGTTGGATCTGAAGTAATCTCAATATCAGAGCTTAACTCAACCTTTTAATGTTCAGTCATATAGTGAATTAATACATTCGATAGCATTCCAAATCTACAGTTTTAATAAATAGCTGAAATGCTTGCAGATTGATTACTTCATTTTCTAAGCCGAGTAGAATGTATGGGAATATGTTTAGTTGCATAGTGCTAGAAAATTATTTTCGAGCAATGATTGATTATGGCATTTCCAAGGCTCTTTTATCTGTTTAGTATAATATAAAGTGATGCAAGGTGTATGGGCGACAAAGTTTGGCGCCCATTTGAAGTTATTTTCTCGTCTCTAGCCCTGCCCCGTTTGTTGACGCCCCGCGCGCGCGCTTGAGAATTATTCCAGAAAAGTGGCGCGCGCATGAGGCTGTTACGTCACAGCACCTGTATAAAAGGACGCTTCCTTCCCTCGAGAGGGAAGAAACGGTTTAAGTCCGTATGGCGAGGACCCTTGTTTTATCTCCTGCCAGTTTTGACGCTGACCTGCTGTACGAGTGCTACTAATCTTGGACGTTGACAGTTCTCCATTTGGGAAGTCTGAAACCGTGGACTCGTTTTGGCTCTCCTTCTCCCCCCCCCTCACCTACCTTTTGTGCCACTCAAGATTATCTCCGTGTGGTACGCCGGTCCCTCGGCCGTACCAACTTCGGAATCCCTCATCACCGGGATCTATCACCACCTCCGCCGTCGCCATCCGTGGATTCTTCCTGCATTGGATTACCCTCATCCGAGGTATCCCTCCACTGCTCCAGTATCAGGTACTTTGGAATTGTTCTTTCATCTTCCCCCCTTACTAGGCCTCCGAGTAAGTCTCGAGTATCCTTCCGCATCGTAGGAAAGGGTTATTCCGTGTGTACCTCGCACTCGAGGAGTGAAGCCTATTGTTTCCCCCTTAATTAATACGACGTGAATTCTTCGTAATCGTCCACCCCTTTTATATAACGACTTAAGTCGTTTGTGGCCGAGAGGACATTAAGTTACGAGTATTATAAATCTTATTTTTGTGTTTTCTAAATATTGATTTTGTATTTATGATCAAGAAGTTCTTCTTAAATTATAAGATTAGAATTTTTCTTGTTTCTCTCTTTCCCTCGCTGATACTCCAGGACCCATCTGGTAACCAATCGTAACCTAATAGTGTAGCCTAATGGCACGACCTTTTTTCCTCCTCGAAGCGAACTTGGTTTTCCTTCTGAATAAATATTCTGGCGACCTTGTTAGTTTGCTAAAGTTATAAAGGGCTGCGTGAACTAAGTTCTGAGTTTGCCTGTGACTCTTGGTGTCTTGAAGAAATTGATCGAGCTAATTAAAGTGTAAATATTCTCTGTGAGGGAATGCCCACGTGGAAGATATTTAGCAGAAAGGAACTCCCATGTGCAGCAGAAGGCCCGGCTAGGACTAAAGTGGTAAGCCTATTCCCCCCCCCTTTCCTCTTCCAAAAGCGGTAGCCAAGAATCGGGTCCCCCACGATTCACCTTTATGCGGGCTTAAATAGCTCTGCCATAAGATTCGATGCCCTTCGAGAGTAGAGCTGTTTCCAGCTAACCCCCAACTCCGGGGAGAGCTTCGGATATCAATAACGCTCGACTCCCCGGAAGAGACACAGAGTTGAGAAGTCTCGCCAGAACGCAGAAGATTTCCCCATGGTTCCAAGTCAAGTGCTAACAACAAAGCATAGTGACAGCTGGACTATTTTGTGTATTTGGAATTAGCCCCAGCCATGAGGTAATTCCACTTAAAGATCGCCCCGATTGATTTTCCCGACTTCTTTCATCAACTCCTGTCGAAGCCCAACTCATTTCGGGTAGCCAAAATACTCTTCCCTGGACCGGAAGTTACCCTCCCCCCCCTTGCTTTTGGAGAACCGTCATCACTCCAACCTCCCGCTCTGAAGTCCGAGCGGTCTCACCTCACGTACAGAAGACATCCGTAAGCCAACCCCTCTTCCCCCTTCAGTAACCCAATTGAGTTAATCTCCTCCCCCCCTTCGTTTATTGAGTTGATTTTTGCCTGTTAATTCTCTGAGTTAATTTTACCCTTCAAATTTATTATTAATTTTTTTGTGTAAATAAAGTTCTATTTTTATGCATGTCTTTTTAAATAACCTTGAACTTTGCCATTGTCCATAATTTGCCTGACCTCGTTGCACTCTCTCGTTGCTCAGCCCATCCCTTTGGTCGGTTCACTTTCAAGTTATTGGTCCTCTCTCAAAGATATAATATGGTATTGATATAATGTAATGTCATACCACGACATATATATATAATATATATATATATATATATATATATATATATATATATATATATATATATATATATATATATATATATATATATATATATATATATATATTAATATACATATTATATAATTCTGGTGTCAAGTGTGTTGGTTTTTTTACGAACCTGTGTCATTTTAATTTCGACATTAGAAGTTCCCTTAGTATTCACGTACATCCCTATTATTTTTAATTTTTGTATTGTACTGGCAGAAGGCAAGTTCAAGTTATTTGAAGAGCAGTGGAACGTAATCTATTTGGATTTTGTGTTGGACCCCATGTAATTAATTTTTTTTTATTGTGTTCGAATTTTGGATACTCTCCTAGTTACTAATCCAAAAGAGTTAAGGTCTTTGGTGTCCTAATTCCGGTAGGACCATTTTAATTTTTTTCCGCTTAGAAACATAAGAGGTAGGTAGCTGTATCTTAATTTTTTTGTAATCAAGGCCTTCACGAATATTCAAGTATTCGCTTCGCGTGGGTAGGGTCCTAGCTCGTTCGCGTATCAGTGTTCCCTCAGTTAACTGCGTAAAAATGTCATCCTTCGAAAAATTCAAGAGTCAGGGTGAAATGTTAGGTCTTTCGGGCAAAGACCTGCTAAATTATGTACAGGAAGAAGAGAGGAACGAACGGGCAGAGCGAAGGGAATTGGAGATGGAGAAGAACAAACTGAAGATGGAGATGGAGGAGAACAAACTGAAAACAGAGATGGAGAACAAACTGAAGATGGAGATGAAGAAGAACAAAATGGAGGAGAACAAACTGAAGATGGAGATGTAAGAACGTGAGCAAATTAGGCAGCATGAGCTGGAAATGAGCCGAAATCAAATGGATTCTCAGTCCATCGGTTCCCGGTCTGAAATTCCCCAAACTCCTTCAGTCCACCTTCCCGCTTTGAATGATGGAGAGGATTTTGGGTCATTTTTGGCCCATTTTGAGAGAATCTTTCAGATCAATAGATGGGATCTTGAAAATGATGGCGTCGCTCGCTTACTTCCCCTCTTAAATGCCAAGTCAAGGGATATCTTCGTATCCCTTCCTCCGGAAGCAACTTTGGACTATTCCACGTTAAAGTCCGAATTGCTAGCCGCTGTTCATATGAATAGCGAATTCTACCACTCCCGATTCCGTCAGGAAAGGATCCACCCTGGCCAAACCTTTCAACAACACGGGTAAATCCCCCAAAGAAACCTTCAGTGTTGGCTAAATGCGTGCAAGATTCCCCAGGTCTACGACTCCCTTCTCGACTTTTTCCTTAGGGATCAGCTTTTAGCTACCGTGGCTCCCAAAATTCGCGCCTTAATTAAGGATAAACGTTGCGCCACTTTCAAGGAGTGCTTGGAAGAGGCCGATGTTTACGCGGGTAGTCACGATTTATACCCTAAGGATGTTAAAAAGGCCTCCCAATCGACCCACAAAACAAAATTTTATGGCCCTAAGACCCCCCCCTAAATTGGTTCCAAGATTTACCAAAGCTCCTAGTCCCTCGAAGCCAAGAAACTTCCATCCATCGGAACAAAGGGACGTTAAGCCCCTAGTTTCTTCTCCCAAGGTTGTGCCGTACCAAAAGAACCCGATCGTCTGCTACACCTGCGGAGTTCCCGGCCATTACCGCACGAACTGTCCTCAAAACTCCCCATTCGCAAACTCTCAGTCCCACCAAGTACACCAAATCTGGGCCCCCTCTGATCCTCCTCCGTCGCCTCAGAAGACTCACGAACCTTCCTCGCCCGCCCAAGACCCGGTCCATCAGGTAAATTTTCTCTTTAATGAGAACAACCCTGGTGGATTGAAGTTCGAGAACGGAACTTTAAACGGTCGCCGAGTATACACCCTCATCCGTGACACCGGGTGCACCTGTATTATAGTGTCTGAGGACCTCCTTCCCCCCTGTTGGGCCCGGCCACAAGAAATTTGCAGTGGTCCACGACTACCTTGGCCGGGCGAGTCGTTTCCCAGTAATTCCTTGTCACATCGAGTGTGACTATATGTCCGGTTGGGACGAAGTGGTAGCGGCCCCAATCCAGTTCTGCTCCATTTTATTCTGTCAGAACCCCGTAATTCACGACCATCCCGTGGCCTAGCCCGTGATTTCCCGTACACAGGCAGCCCTGGGATCCCGTGCACCTGTTCCCCTGAAAACCCCTATCGACCCGGAGCTCCAAGCCCTCCGGAGCGATAAGTTTTCCAGCGCTCAGAAGGAGTGCGCAACTCTCCCCCCCTTTGTGAGAAAACTAAAGCCCTCGAGCATTAGTCCACCCGAGGCATTAAACAAGTCTCGTATTCCGTGAAGAAGGACTTATTGAGGCCTAATTGGACCTTAAGTCACGGGAACGAAAATTCAAGCCTGGCCCAAAGGTGCTGGTGCTACTTCCCACGAGAAGCAACAAAATCCTTAGCCAGTGAAAGGGGCCCTACCCCGTCCTCGAGGCTAGAGGACCCGTGGATTACCTCATCCATACTCCAGCGGAAGCAAAGGTTTTCCACGTAAATTGTATATATATATATATTATCTCATTAATGTTCCTAATTAGGATTTCTTTTTTTATTTTTTTGGTCCACTAAATTGTTGTTTTTTTTTGTCCCATATTTATGCCTCCATTTAATTGTATTCTTTTTTTTGGTTCCACTTAAATGTCACCAATGTTCTCCTGTGATTTTTTCTTTTTTTTTAAATTGTATTAGTTAAATTCTCTATAATCGACCTGTTTAAGGCTTATGCCCGTAAATTTCCCGCTGAGCTCAGATTTACGTTTTTTTTAGTGTACACCTTTCGTAGTAGGTAAAAATTTCCCTAGACCTTTGATAATACTAGTTTGACGGGTTGGGATGATCCTTTCCTACGCAAATGCTCTGTAAAGCATCATCTTTCGGTTGGGAGATGTGTGAGGGAATCCCCACGTGGAAGATCTTTAGCAGAAAGGAACTCCCATGTGCAGCAAAAGGCCCGGCTAGGACTAAAGTGGTAAGCCTATCCCCCCTCCCCTTCCAAAAGCGGAAGCCTCGAATCGGGTCCCCCACGATTCACCTTTATGCGGGCTTAAATAGCTCTGCCATAAGATTCGATGCCCTTCGAGAGTAGAGCTGTTTCCCGCTAACCCCCAACTCCGGGGAGAGCTTCGGATATAAATAACGCTCGACTCCCCGGAAGAGACACAGAGTTGAGAAGTCTCGCCAGAACGCAGAAGATTTCCCCATGGTTCCAAGTCAAGTGCTAGCAACAAAGCATAGTGACAGCTGGACTATTTTGTGTATTTGGAATTAGCCCCAGCCAGGAGGTAATTCCACTGAAAGATCGCCCCGAGTGATTTTGCCGACTTCTTTCATCAACTCCTGTCCAAGCCCAACTCATTTCGGGTAGCCGAAATACTCTCCCCTGGACCGGAAGTTACCCTCCCCCCTTTGCTTTTGGAGAACCGTCATCAGTCCAACCTCCCGCTCTGAAGTCCGAGCGGTCTCACCTCACGTACAGAAGACATCCGTAAGCCAACCCCCCTCCCCCCTTCAATAACCCAATTAAGTTAATCTCCCCCCCCCCCCTTCGTTTATTGAGTTGATTTTTGCCCGTTAATTCTCTAAGGGAATTTTACCCTTCAAATTTATTATTAATTGTTTTGTGTAAATAACCTTGAACTTTGCCATTGTCCATAATTTGCCTGACCTCGTTGCACTCTCTCGTTACTCAGCCCGTCTGAACGCGTGGTTTTCCGTCCCTTTTGTCGGTTCTCTTTCAAGTTATTGGTCCTCTCTCAAAGATATAATATGGTATTGATATAATGTAATGTCATACCACGAAATTCTCATATGAAAGTGATTTTAATCAGAATATTGATCTCCGAACAGAGTATTCTACTCGTATCATGAATAATATGCGGTGATGTCCCCTAAAAACCTAAAACATCCAAGATATATATTAATGCATTATTATTATGGTTATTATTATTGGTTTCATTAGGGTATGATAAGATCTCCCCATTTTTTTACATACAACCTAATAAATATAAGTTTTAATAGGAAAAAATGACCAATAAACAAAATGTACTTTGTGGGACAAACACAAAGCACTTCACACAAAAATAGGTAGTTTTGTTCGCAATTAAGATTATCTTCTCATACATGCGAACGTTCGTTGGACAGTGTTTAAAGTTCAAAAATAAAATAAATGATACAAAGAACCTTAAATTCTCTGATTACTTTGAAGTTTTTGATGTGATTTAGAAATTTCGGCAATTGATGGAGGGGGGTCGTCAAAATGCCAGGTTTTATTTTGCTTGATGTGCTAAAGTCATCAATTTAGTGGCTAAGGTTAGACATGCAACATCAAGGTCTAACCTTAGCCATCATTCTAACTAATGGACAACCTACACCATGACGCAATATATCCTAAAAGAAGGAGCGGTGCATACTCAGAAGATAATATTCCAGGAACTAATGCAAGACCTGCTCGAAAAACTTAATATAAACTAGCCGTATATGCATCTACTAATGTAATGGCCATAACTAATTTGAGAAAGAAAAGATATATAACGATCAAGTTTTGATAATGTATGAAAAATGTATAATATTATTACATATTTTTCATACTATTCCCTATTTTATTCATAATTTATTTATGAATAAAAGGCCTATTATCTTATGGCGGGGAGGGGGAGGGGGCTTTGGATGGTTTTGTATGAGTTTGGATATCTTCGTTGGTCACCAGATATTTTACCTCGTTTTGTGATCCTCTTTGCTATTGCGCTCCCCATAAGATTAAACCAGATTTGGGTGATAGGATAACGTTCCGAGAAGTTATTACCCGACTCCAAAAGGTAATTAGGAATATTCTTGGCTGGGCGATGAGCAGAAATTCTGATATGATATTGCCTTCGAGCAAAATGGTGATGAAAACAAGAAGACTGCACTTCTATTTATTTAGGGGCTTTGGGTAGCAAATGGAGGAGGAGTTCGAATTAGATTGATAATTATCGATTTCACGAGCTTATCTTTGATGATGCTTGAATCCAACTCTCTTAATGTTTGTGCTTTGATACGATGAATGAATAAGACTTGTCTTGATGTAAGATCACTTGCGTAAATGTTATCTCCTAATGTGGAGTAAATGATTTGATTGGTATGACTCGAGCGATATGTGAAACTGCTCCTCGAAATGATTTCTCTTGAATGAATGATCTCTCTCCTCCTCGATTTGCTCGTTTAATACTTGGACGCATTTACAAACATATATATATATATATATATATATATATATATATATATATATATATATATATATACATATACAATACTTTGGAAAACCTTTTCTCTCGTGAGAAAATATACTGTAACGGTGAATTTGATCAAACGCTTTTTTTCGTCTTCCTTAACAAAATAGAAATATAATATTGCTGTTATAATTTTATGCTTACCGAGTGTCGTTACGATCGGGCTAACCCATTTTAAGTTTCCCTTTTGTAACCAAAGAATAATTAGTCTCATTCCCAGTTTACCTTTTTACCGTGACTTTGGTCTTTTCGTGAAATCAAAAAAATGGGAACGGTTCTAAAATATCCTGTTACCAGTTATAATGTTTCATTTGAGTTTCATTTTGTTTCTTTTCTGTGGCTATTTTTGAGCTTTAACGGTAACTACTTTATTTATAGCCAAAAGTAGAATTCACACTCACAGCGATAGGAATGCCGGTAATTTTTGAGAAGAAATATTTAGTATTGATTATTACACCAATCTGATGAAAATGTGGGTTTAGAGTTGGGGTAAAAATATTTTTTGATAAAAAGGAAAACTGTGTAAATATATATAATCAATTTAAGAGAATTATTTATTGATTGTGTATAAAAAATATGTTATGTTCAGATTTATCTGGGAGTGTATGAGTGTGTTCTACATATGGCCTGTGAAATTGTTTACAGATGATTAAAAAAAAGAGCAAGAAACAAGAAATAATTTATCTCAAGTAAAATTTCACTTCACCCCTCTGTCGAAAATAAACGCAATTTGTTTCAGAATTCAGTCTGAATAGGGATTGAATATAAATGAGATCACGTTTTCTTAGTTATTTAACTCGTTGAGGCTGTCTATTATAAGGAAATCACTGAAAGAGTGTAAGTGGTGCAGGATAGTTGGTTGGTTAGACTGAGAATAAGATCAAATGATAACCATCTGGGTTAGGGATTTGCGCTTGTATTCTCTAGCTAATGCCTAGTTGTACAGAAATTGGAAATCTCACTAGCTTAGTAGATCGTAGTTGCTTTTCGATTGTCGAGAGAACGGGTGTAATAACTTGCGATAGCAGACACAAGCATCCATGGAGGGAGAGTTATGGCCATCGGTTGGTCGACGCGCTGTGCTTAGCACCGTTCTCCTAAGTAGATCTTACACAGGTCATCACCCACTTAGCCAATCAAAACAATACTATCTTTCCTCTCAGGTCGTCACAACATTATACATACTCTTCCACTTTGTTCCAAGGTATCCTGCAGACGAGTAGCTGTATCTACATAACTCTTACGCCAAACAGGTTTATCTTCCCCAGGGTGACGAAATTGAAAAACAGTAAAAATAGAAAATTGTGTTCATATTAACTGGTATACCACTTAGAAAAAGTCAATTAACCACAAAGAAGTTGATACACGAATCTAAACTGTGGCTAATATTGGGGATTACGAATATCTAAAACTAGGTAAGGTTTGACAATCCAATTCGAAAACCAATATTTCTAACTCTTCAAATAATCATATAACCATTCAAATTCGACCTTTCTTGGAAAGTAAAGAAAGTTATGTTTATGTCGATCTAAAACAGTTGCTTCTGGGCACTTCTCCTCCCAAAAGAAGAATGATACTTGGTGGCTTTGGGCCTTCTGTCATTGCTTTGCTAATCTTTATTGCTGGTTTCATAATCCACTCTGAGGTTAAGTCCTTGCCAAAAGACGGATGGTATTATCCACCTAACTATCTATCTCTGCAAAAACACGAGCGGGTCATGTGCGCTGTATCCATCAGAGATAAGTCTAGGATTTACATCGTGAGCACTTGTATTTATAAATGATGGAGGTCTGAATCAGTAATAACGTTTTGATCATTTGCAGTAAGAAATTATTCATAATTAATAACTATATTTTACACTTTAACTAAAAAATAAGGTGCCTATAGTAGCCTGGTCACTCACCGCCTTTGAAAAGGATTTGAGTTATCCTGGAAATGGACGACTAAATAAACTTTAGTAGTCATAATCGTCAACAAAGGTTCTTTACGGTAAATAAATTGAAATTGAAATAATCAAAAATAATGTGATTGCGGAGGCTTTCATTCGATTTTCTAAAAGCCATTGTTCTAGTGTGTTTATGTATCGTTGGAGTGTTGCGGTTGCTGTGCCGACTTGGGGGCGATCTGCTGTACCAAGATGTTCGAGTAAGTATTCGTCTATATATTTGTGAATTATGGTTGTCTAATACAGTGAATAATTAAGTTAAAAAGTAGGAGTGAGAGGATAGTACCCTGAGGAAGCCATTATGAAGTAATGGTATATGTGATTTATGAGCATTGTGTTTGTCATTATTTTATTTTCTGCAAGAATTTGATTTGGCACTGTGTTGAAGAGTTTACATCTATTGCTGCAATGATTGTGAGTGAGGTGCGGAGTCCATTGAAACCATGTAGAAGGTGATGAGGGGGGATGGTTAGGAAATGTTTGGTGGAGTGATATTTTACGAGAGAAGTATGTATACCTGTAACTATTGTTTTTCAAGCGTTTAGGCTAGATGTACATAAAAGTTAGATTAGATGGTAGGAGTTTGTTTGTAGTTAGTGGTTACCATGAATGTGTGCTGTCCTCCAAATTGAACAAATGGTATAGTCGAGCCAGGAGTTGTTTAGATTATTTGTATTGGGTGAGATTTCTTCTTCATATGTATTTCAGGTGAATGTTTTATATATTTTCTGAACCAGTGCCTTTTGGAGTTATAATGAGCCGAAGGCAACACTAACCTTACGTTTCAACCTTCTCCTAGAATTGATAAGCCTTGAGAACCCCGAGGAAGAATTGACACGATTTTATATACAGTCCTTTACTTACGAGAAAATTACAAATATATTTACAATTTTGTCACTCAAGTGTATTTACCAAAATAATTAAATTTAAATATGCAAGGAAATAACAAACAGGTGCGCACCCAAATAAATAACCATGGCAAAAAATTAAAAATATAACATATATATATACACATACAATCAACGGGTACAATATGTACATAAACAAATAAATAACCTATAATTACAACTCTTCCAACCGAGACTTTCCAACAAAAAAATAAATGTGGTACCAGAGCCCAAGTATGCGCAATTTGGGGTAAGTGGAGGTATCCTCGTGAGTTGAATGGGGGATGGTAGTAGGCCAAAAGGGGGTATGTTCCTCAGTCAAATGCAGCTGTGCAGTGGAGGTAGCGAGCGAGGTAGTAAAAACCCTCCGTGTCAGGGCTGGGCGGAGCACTCGCCTCGAGAACTCCTCTCGCAGTCCGTTAGTTCGCTTGTATCCGCAGTCTGCACTTCTTATGCGAGTTTGTCCGAAACTTTGTTTCACACGTCCGATCACCGTCAACACGTCTAATCACCGTCAACACGTCTGATCACCGTTAAAGCTTTCACTCTGTAGAAGAGATGTATATCCCCTTTTATAATCTATTTACAATAGAGGGAAGGGAAACAAATAAGTGGGCATTTGACCCGAGGAAATACCATTAACTAGCTTACCTAAAGTGTATATAGAAGTGCGGGCAACAAATTCTATGAAAACTCTCTCTGGTTAGCAACATTAACACAATTTCATAGCTTTATCAAATTTCTTTAAATATTTATAGACTTATATCTATATACTGAAAATAAAAAAAAAATCATCAGAAATTCAAACAATTGGTTAACATTTTTGATATCAATAATATAAAAAAATTGGAAGGCGATAAACAAAATTCTCTACACACACACTCGCACAGAGATAGGGAAAGGATATATGCAAAGGGGGTGGGAGAATGGCCCTATAGACACACACACACTGACATCACTCCCCACACACCGTTTCTGAGATACTTGTTGGGCAGACGAACGTTTACTGAAGTGACTAGGAAGATTTAGGCTTTGGAACTGGTGTCTATCAGTATGTAGGAAGCTGGTGTTTTATAATGTTTTGGGGAGATTATTTTTTTAGAGTAATCAGTACTTCTTGTGTGGGGGCGGGGGCGGGGGCGGAAGTGATGTATAAATCTTTATACGCTTCATCAAAGTTGGGTTGAGTTCATTTTGTGGCTTATTAAACTCACGTAATGAGAAGAATATGGATTTTCCCGATACCTGAGACAGTTTTTACTATGACCATTCCTTGTGTTCAGACGATGGTATTCATTCGAACCAAATAGGCGAGTCCAGTTTTGGCAGGTTACTCAGCGACACAGTTAGGGACTAAAGAACAAACAACGGGACTTCTCACGTTTAATAGGGTCAAAAAAAGGTTAAACGAGGTCGATTAACAACTCGTAAGACGGGGAAGCCACGCATCCGTAAATAACTTGGAGGACTTCTATGTCAACGCTCGTATCATCCATAATAAATTTACATATTTAGAGGAAATAGAGTTAATAGATAATTATGACATAATCGGTTTAACAAAATATCGGTTAAGTATCGAAAACAGGGATTTGCTGATAGCATCTAAACTTCGCGGCTAAGCAATGTTTTAGAAAAGTAGAATTAATAAAAAGGGAGGCATTGTTCTATTCTATATCAAAGGCAATATCGACCCGATTCAGTTATCAAAAACACAAATTACAAACGTAGACACATCGTATATATTTCTTAAAGACACGTAAGAGATAAAAATAGAGCTAGCCCCAATATAATCACCGTTTACTAAGCGACTGGCAATTAGATTTCATAACCCAGCTCATTATCATTGTGCATTGGTTGACACCGACTATCCTATTAGCAGCTAACATCTGTGTATTCATTACAACCGGATGAGGAAAGTTCTCCTGCCAATACTACCTATAAAACAAACGGGCATAAACGAATATGATTCGAGCAGTTTACAAAAGAAATGCTCTTTCAGCTACATTTGGGAATTCCATCCTTGATTTTCTTCTTAATATAATTTGAAAATAATTTCATTTAAGTGAAAAATTGCATCCATCTCGAACCTTTTCTAAAAAATAAATTGCCAGTAATTGACGAGAGCGAATCAAGGTGTCCCTCTTCAAGAGATTTTAACCCTTTGCCTACTGCCAGGATAATTCCAATGGGCGTGCTGTGTGCGACAGATATTTATTTCTTTTTTTTTTAATATAACTATTTACTATATTTGGCAGCCAAATTATTTTTTGCACTGCAGTAATTATACAAATATGTTTATCATTTTGAAAATGCGCTCGTTTCTTATACAAAGGCACTTTTAAAGTTCGTAAAATTTTCCTTCACATCCGTGACAAATACGAAATATTCCGTCATAATAATATTATTAACAAAATTAACTGGCTCTTTCTATTTTAAAAAATAAAATTTGTAATGACTAATTAATATAAAGCCTTATCAAGCTACACATTCGAACGCGTGAACAGCGCGCAAAAATTAAAAGCTGACAAAGGAATATCATGGGATTTACTGACCTCACTCCCATTTTCTTTATTTCTTTATTTTATGGGTTACCTAAATAATTTTATTTTTATTTCTAAATAGACATAATTTGTATCTTTCCCTTCACTCATTGTTAATCTAAACGGCTTTCTATAACGTGAATAAAAGAAATATTTGTAGGCAACCTTACATTTCTTTTATCACACCATTTTACACATAATACTCGTATATTGTTGCATTGCATCGGTTCCCTCTCCCCCTTCTTAATTTTTTAAAAATTAAGGCATGTTCTTTCTATTGGAACGAAATGTTACACTCTTACAATTAATTGCACAATACAAACGTTTTTACTCCAATGGAGTACTCAAAAGCAACTCAATTTTGTAAGCATCCGTTTTTTTAAGGTGGAACGGCGGGGTTCCAATTGTATAAATTTCTTTGCTTCAAAACATTATAAGAGGCATTTGTTTGGTGACAATTATATTATATTTAAGTCTTCGTCGATAAACTGTTCAAAAATAATCGATTTGTTTTTAATTTTGCGTAATAAATGAAGAGGAAGTCAAACCTGATACTGCAGATTCAAACGTAGGCACTGGAGGGATAGACCGAAGGCCAAAGACTAGCCGCCTCGTCCGTTTGCGTGGTAATCAGCATGCTGAGGATAAGACTATTCCGTCATATTGATAATATTGTGAAACTTTAATAGCCCTTTGCGTTCTTCTAAACATATTTTGTAATAGAATTTATCAAGCATTTTATCTTAAAGTGAAATTTAATACTTTTTAAAATAGTAAAAATAAAGGCACACTTTCGAACACGTAAAAGGACACCAAAATATTACGTATCAGCTGAGAGAAGAATTTGTGGTTTATTGGCCTCCCTCACATTTACTTTCTCTATTCTATCATAACTTACATAATTTTTTTTTATATTTCAATTAGGTAAGTGAATATTTAAAATGCTTTTTATAGCGAGGCTAAAAAATATATATTAAGACTATTCATTTACAATTGAAACAATTATGTACATTGAACTAGCAATCATTTTCTGTATGGTACTTTTTAAAACAAGGGTAATTCACCTTCACCAGAGATATTATTTGTTCGTTGAAATTTTTTCTTAGTTTTTTGTCGATTGGCGCATACATGACAAGTTCTTCCTGAAGGAAGAGGCTTCATAAAATGAATACCAGCATCAATAAGGCGCGATGGTCGATTAGCAATATGTCTAATATCAGAAATTCGATCTTTTTTATATTTATCTATCATTTGTGCAATCACACTTTTTGAAAAATCCCAAATCGTTTTTTTCTCTCCTTGGTTTTCTCCTTGTATACAAAATAAGCGCTTAGAATAGATAAGTCAACAAGATGGAAGAAAAACTTCTTAAAAACATCTTATAGTTTTACTCACACACTCTATACCACTTATCAGCATATCACTCTTATCAACCATTCGCATTTTATTGTTGTACTTAATCAAACATTTATGTTTCAAAATAATGTTACCATCTCTATCTCTTTTCCCGCTGTCGCAGATTTGATCATCATGCACACTTGTAAGCAACTGTAAATTTCGTTTATCACACAATTTTAGGCAAAATATATCGTTGCATTATGTAGATGGTTCCACTAAAATAGTATTTGTTCCCACTTACTAAGATATTACTTTAGGAGAGAAAGCGAGACGTTAACGCCCCCCCCCCTCCGAATTCATCCTTTTTGGACTTACCACCCGTCCATTGAGAAATTCACACCGAGGCATGACGCTGAAATTGAAGGCTACCTCCCCGCCGACTTAATCTCTACCCCTTCCCCATCCGGGTCGGGAGTTTCTCATCTATTTTGTAGGTTTGCCTCGAACAACTTTTATGGCTCCAGCCGCTGGTCTTTCCTTCTGACCAGCCGATTCCAGCCTCATACACTTTCCCATAAGGACACGATAGGTTGTCCCGGCCGATATTGAGGGCTCGATAAGGCCCCTGTCTCTCTCCCTGTTTTGGAGAAATCCGGGTATATATGCAGCCTCCCAAGGATTACCCACAGATCGGTTAGACAACGCTTCGCCGAAAGGAGTTCGATCCAACGACGCTATCTTCCGAGAAGTGTTTAGTGACGGCTACTTCCACTCTTGAACCCTCGTCTTCGCGACATGTTCATTTAGCTTCCTTCAAAGGCCACCCTTGATTATTCAACCGTAAAGGCAGAACTTCTTTCTGCTATTAACATGAATCCAGAATTTTATAGAGTTAGATTCCGCTCCGCGCGAATACAGCCAGTCCAAACCTAAAGACAATTTGGATTCACGCTTCGGTGTAACTTCCATTCTGGCTGGATTCCGCCCAGGAATCAAATGATTATGATTTGCTAATTGACTTTATCCTAAGGGATCAACTGATGTAGACCTTCCCTTCATAGCGGACAGAAGAGTGTCCATTTTCAGGAGTGTGTGGAAGAAGCCGAACTTCACGCTTCCAGTCACGACCTCTACCCCAAGAGGGTCAAGAAGAACCATCCCCTCTTCCCCAACCACAAGTTTGGGTTCAACCGAAGCCAACTCAAGGGCAACAACGGCTTCGTAAAAGTGCAAGCGCCAAACAAGTACAGGCCTCTCCCGCCGCGAAAGTAAAGGAACGTGAAGCCTCCAGTACTCCCTTCCATGCCTAGCAACTACCTCCGTAGACCAATTGTATGCTTTACGTGTGGCACTTCTGGGCACTTAAGTTACAATTGCCTCCCAAATTCTCAACTGAGGACCTCATTGAGTCACCAGGTCCACCAAATCTCTGCTTCTCCCTCGCCTAATCAGCCAGCCAAATCGCAAGCAGCCCTGCTCCCTTTCGCCCGGATCAACATGTAAATTTCCTGTTCAACAAGAGTTCCTCCGGTGGGCTCCAGTTTATAAATGGCGCAGTAAATGGTTGCCGAGTATTAACTTTGGTTAGAGATACAGCTGAACCTGTATAGTAGGTCCGACAAACTACTAACCCCGTAAGACACCAGTATAACAGGTTCGCATTGGTGCATGACTTTTTAGGTCGTGCCACCAGGTTCCTATTGGTACGGTGCCATATTGAGTGCCAGTACTTCACCGGATGGGCCGACGTAGTCGCGGCTCCGATAAAATTCTGCTCCGTCCTTATCGGACAGAGAGCACAGCTCTCCCTAAACCCAATTTCTCAGCCGGTCGTTACTAGGGCCCAACCCGAGAAAGATGTATCGCTTCCGGTGCTCCTATCGTCCCCAGACGTCGACCTCGCCACCAATGTTCAAGTTGCCGAGGCACAGAAGAATTGGCCCACATTACAACCCCTGTGGGAAAAAAGAAAGGAAGAAGGAGACTGAAACTGTGCAATGCAGTCGGAAGATCGAGTACACTGTAAAGGTCGCCTTTGTAAGAGAATGCCCCTTTTGATCACTCCATTCTTGACACCACTTTTTGTCGTGGTATTCTTTGTGGTCGTGATATACTGTACTTCTTTGATGAAGCAGGTTTTGTCCCAAAAGTGCTAATTTTGTTGTTTTTAAAGAAGAGCCGCTTCAAACACGTAAGGATATAGAGAAACGCCCAGGAATTCACCAAATAAACTTATATTTTAAATTTAACAAGTTTCTACACAAAACAAAACATGAACCACCGAAATACTCCGAATATTATAATACGCAATAATTACTTCGATTAGCTTGACCCTCTAAATTTGGCTAAATTCGATACGCACTTCAATATACATGAAATAAGCTAATTGTCCATACTGGAGTTTAAATACCTCATTAATATTATTGCCTCCAAGACGCGTGCCGATCGGACAGATGGAGGTGATCAAGATCACGAGGTACTTTGGCGAGTGTAGCAGATGGGGATCCACATGGTATTCAGGGGGTGAAGGGAGGGGGGCTTCAAGGGGGAGAACAATCACGGTGCTTTAGGCGGCACCAAGGTAGGTGGGGCCTCTCTGCCGAGAGTAAGTCGAACTTGGTTCTTAAACCAAGTTAACTTAGAGTTCGGTGTGACCACCTGGTAACGGGCTCGAGGGGGAGCTTTTCTCCTTCGTTACTTAATTCCCCATGGGCGAGGACTGTACTCGGGGAGGGTCTTCTTGAAGGGCGAGGATCAAGGAGGGGGAATTTCTCTGACGAGAATAAGTTAAACTTGAATAAGTTAACTTAAAGGTCGGTTTGGTAACCAGGAACTAGCTCGAGAATGAGCTTCTTTTTAGTTCCAGTCTTCCCCAAGGGCGAGGATAACGGAGGGGGGTTTCTCTGACGAGAATAAGTTGAACTTAGTTCCTCAACCAAGTTAACTTATGAGTTTGCTGTGGCCACCGGGTAACAAGCTCGAGGGGGAGCCTTTTCCCTCTTATTTTCTTAATTCCTCAAGGACGAGGAATATCCCTGGGCTTAAGGATTAACCAGGATATGAGGAGTCTCTCTGACGAGAGTAAGTTGAACTTGAACAAGTTAACTTAACGTTCCGTTTGATAACCAGGGACTAGCTCGAGGATGAGCTGCTTCATTGCCCCCTAGGTAGCCATGCCTCTCTTGCAGGAGACTTCGTAGTTTGGCGACTTAAGTAATCTACCTGTTCAGTCTCGGTAGTCCGGTCTTAATCCGGGGACTTCGTAGCCTGGAGACTGGCGTATTCTACCTCATTTTTCCCCTACCCCACTGGGGTATGGGTAGGGGGAGGGGGGCTTGTGGACGGGCTGCAGGAGGGTTGTTACTCCAACGGTTTTTCTCACCAAGTCTTACCTCGGCTCCCGTTAGCCTTCGAGCTTGAGAGAAACGTGTCTCTAATTTCTTACTTGAGGTGAAATTGAATATAACTCTCGTAGGGAAGATCTTGAAGTTTACAACCTTTCGGCTTTTCATACAGACGAGTAGCGAGTGTCTGTGTTTATGTGCCTGACCCGCGTTGCCTGGCCCGGATGTTCTTGCGGTTACCATCTCGGGTCTCCACTGATAAAGAACGGGAGGGCGACGATTCCCTTACAGCCTTATTATATCGTTCTTCTGTTGAACCGGAGAGTCCCGCGACCAACGCGTTATGTGTGCCGAGAACGTATATTGAACCCGTTCTAAAGATGGCTCACGATGGCCTAATGGCCGAACATTTCTGTCATAACAAAACGGCACAGCGAGTTTTAAAATATTTCTTTTGGCCAGGCGCGGTCAAAGAAATTATCGACTTCTGAAGTCTTGTGACCTTAGCCAGAAGGTGGCCTCCAAATGGCGTGTAGCCCCTGCCCCCCTTCAAAAGACCCCGAGAGTTGCTGAGCCATTCGCCTGGCTCTCAATCAACCTAATAGGCCCTATTCGCCCCCCCCCCGTCGTGCAAGGGACACTCCTATATTTTAACCCTCGTCGATTGCGCCACCCGTTTTCCAGAGGCTATCCCCATGAAGAGGATTGACAGTGTGAGGGACCAAGCACGTGACAGAAGAATTAACGTTGCTTTTAAGCATTACCTCCACCTGATGGGCCTCGTGTAGCTTACAAACAATTTTCGAAGCTCAAAAGCGTGAGAAAGTATAGGAGCGGGTTCAAGGAATGTAATCCTTATCAAGGCGAGTATTTGAACAAGACGAGAAGTCTCCCCTTCCCCCACACCCTTTAAGCCTCGCTAGGAGTGGTTGAGACAATCGCCACCCAGGCCGCGTTCGCCATGACTAAAACGATGTGCGATAGTCCCCCTACCCCCTCTTCTATGGGGTAAGCTTCCTTACTTCTGGTGTCCATATCTACCCGCGTAACGTGGAATGAAGTGAGATTGGTGCTCACGAGTGCAGACCTTTCTTACTTCTGCTCGATTCGGGATGTCATTACAGCGAAAGCAAGGAAACGTTGTGGGACAAAACCAAGCATCCCTTCTTGGACAAAACAAATATTTACCCCCTAGAGTTAGTTAAGAACTCTTTTCCTTGTAAGAATACACTCCGACTCCGCTCATCGACGCTATCTCCAAACAAGAACCAAGTCTTACCCCAAAAAAGTTCAGTGAAGATTCATCTTAGCGTAATACCCCCTTGATTACGCATATCAGACCAAACAAACCGTTGACGTCTCGGAGAAACTCACCCTCCGTTTTCTTCAAAGGAATTTACACCAGAAGAACCCAACCTTCCTTCTCGAAGACTCTGCTCCTCCCGCACCCCCTTCATCTCCAAAGAATATTTCACTACAAGCAAGTTGACCTTGGACCCCGTCGAAGTGACCCAACCATCATCTCACCGCTTCGCCGGAAACGACCTTAATCTACCCCAACCCCTCCATTTGTGTACAAGGTATCGTAACAAATATTTTCGGTTCCCCAAATTTATGATTGCCGTCTACCGTTCCCCATTATCTTTTGTGTAACTATGTGTCTTAATTAACTGTGTATTATTGTATCATATTAACTTTAATTATTAATATTTATTAAACTTTATTTTTGCCTACTCCTTTGGTTTCTGACCCTCAGCGTAGCCGTATAACAACAGCTTGTACCTAAGTAAGACTTGGAACTCTCAGCCAATACCAAGATTCAAAGTAGCATCAATTGGACTAGCATTCCCTTACGAGGATCTGACCTTATAACCCGAACTCGGCCTACCCAAACCATATTAAAAGGAACCCCCCGCGCACTCTAAATCAAATATAATCGATGTATGTAAGATATATAGAGCTATACCACGACATATATATATATATATATATATATATATATATATATATATATATATATATATATCCATTAGAAAATCTGGTGTCAAGTGTATTAGGTCTGATTTAAAAGGGGTTTTTTTTAGATCTTTTTAAGTCCATTCTAATTAATTTTAATTTTAAGTGAAAAGGCTAAAGATGTGCTCAAAGGCTTAAGGAGAATAATTTCCCATTTAAATTTTAAAGTTCATGCATTTAAATTGTGTGTACGTGTTTACCTAGATCTCAACAGAGTCGAGCATAGAATTTTCTCAGGCAGATTAGTTAAAGTAACCGTTTATTATTATTTTTTCGTGCAGTGAGATTGTCCCAGAGATAGGAACTTGAATAGTTCGTTTAGTGTAGGTAAAAGTTTGCGCACACGCTGTAGGTACACGTTTGGCGTGATTTTTTTTTTTTTAGCACAAACAAAGCTAAGAAAATTTTAAAAATAAAGTATGGCTTCATTTGAAGTTTTTAAAGAGCAAGGCAAATCCCTTGGCCTGTCTGGAAGAGATTTGGTAGAATATATTCAAAATGAAGAAAGAAATATTAGGAAAGAAAGAAGAAGTATAGAGAAAATAGAACAAGAAGAAAGACAACGTGAACTAGAAAGAGGAGAAAGGGAACAAATACGCCAGCACGAAGTGGAAATGTTGCAAGCACAAGTAGAAACACAATCTGTGAGTGGCAGATTGGAAGCCTCGCAAGGTGTCCCCCTTAAACTCCACATATTTAAGGAGGGCGAAGTATTTTCCTCATTCCTAACGCATTTTGAGAAAATTCTCGAAATCAATCACATTGATTTTGAAGAGGAAGGAGTAGCGAAATTGCTCCCATTGCTCACCTCGAAATTGAGAGATATCTTCATCTCATTGCCCCAAGAATGTACAATTAATTATTCTACCCTCAAGGCTAAATTACTTGCAGCCCATAATATGACCCCTGATTACTACCGCCATAAGTTCCGTGGCGCCAGAATCCTACTCGGTCAAACCTTCCGACAGTTTGGGTATACCCTCCAATTGAGAGGGCTCAATTGCTTCCCTTATTGGAAGGCTTTCCCGACGTCATTTCAGAATTCCCAGGCTGCTCAACCAAATTTACGCATGAGATTGTCCTCACTAATCAAGATGCGATAAGGACCAAGCCTTAACCCATAATGGTACATTTATGGCCGACTTTCAATGCAGAGATTGAGAACTTATTAAAATTAGGAATAATAGAACCCTCGTCGTCCGATTTTTGCTCCCCCATTGTCATGGTTAGGAAGCCTGACAAGTCGTTTAGGATGTTCTTCGATTTTCGAAAATTAAACGCGGTTACACAGTATGACGCGGAACCGATTCCACTAATCGACCAAAGTCTCCATGCCTTCGAAGACGCGAAGTTCATCTCCAAGATCGATCTCTGTAAAGTCTACCACCAAGTGCCGCTTTTAGAGCAATCTGAACTCTTTACCGCTTTCACTACTGAAAATGGGTTATTTCAGTTTACTCGACTTCCTTTTGGTTGGTAACTGCTTGCGGAAGTAATAACCGGATTATGCGCTGGTTGTTATATAACCTATCGAATGTGACGTTTTATTTCGTTAACGTGTACGTCGCTACTGGCAACTGAGATCAACACGTGTAGTCTCTGTGAGTGCTTCTATCTTGGTTACACGTACAAGATAGGCCCGTCAAAGTGTCACTTCGCCTATGACATTATTAACTACCTTGGCTTCCATGTCGGTAAAAAATAAATGTTTCCCCAGGATGACAAGGTAAAGGCTATTTCATAAATGCTGCTCTCCCGAACGAAGAAACAGCTTCGTTCCGTTTTGTGCCGAGTTTTGCTGCCATAGCCTCGCCCCTTAACGAAATGCTTAAGACAACGGCCCCGATCCAGTTAATTAAACCCCTTCTGTGAAGGCCCGCTTTCACCAGTTAAAAGACAAAATAATCTCTGCCCATATTTTGAGATTACCGAATCGTATAAAACATTCGGGGTTCGTACCGATGCCTCTCAGGATGGCCTAAGTTGTGCTTTCGTCCAATATGATGACGATGGAGTAGGATATCCTGTAGAAAATGGTAGTATGAAGCTGTCCCATTGCGAAATAGCGTATGATACCATAGATCTCGAAGCTTTAGCCATAGTGTGGTCAATTCGTAAGTTTAGGATGTATCTCATAGGTAAGAATTTATTGTCGAAAGTGATCACAGACCCCTGGCGTACCTAAAAAACTGTAAGAGCCAAAATGGCTGTTTAATGCCAATTTCTGATCATGTATGTTAAAGGCACCGACAACTGCCTAGCCGATAGCTTGAGGGGCAACCCAATAGAAGACCCCCCCCCCTCCGAAAATGCGAGTGTATAGTAGAATTCGTGTTTGATTCATTTTGTAAGTACTAGTTTTCTTTTTTTTTGTCTTGTTGATGTTGTGTGTGCGTATGTATAAATTAAGTTATCTGTGGTTACACATATGTAAATCCCGTGTAGTGTTATATGTTATTTTTCTTCTCTGTTTGTAAAGGTTAAAATTGTAGCTTTATAAGTTCTCCTCTTGATGATATTGGTTGTAGACATTTTTTCGCATCAAAGTGTTCCCTGCTTTAAAAATGTCTTTGCATAAGGCGGAGTGTAGAGGGTTCCACTAAAAGAGTAGTATTTCCTCATCTCCTAAGATATTACTTCGGGAGAGAAAGCGAGCCGTTACTCCCCTCCCCCTCCGACTTCACTCTTTTTGGACTTACCACCAGGTCACTGAGAAATTCACACTGAGGCATGACGCTGAAATTGAAGGCTACCTCTCCGCCGTCTTAATATCCCCCACCCCCTGGGTCAGGAAATTAGTTATCTATTTTGTAGGTTCGCCTCGAACAACTTTTATGGCTCTAATCACTAGTCGTTCCGTCTGACCCGCCAACCCGGCCTCTTACACTTTCTCATAAGGACAAGATAGGTTTTCCCGGCCGATAATAAGGGTTCAAGAAGGCTCCTCTCTTTCTCCCTATTTTGGAGAAATCCAAATATATATTCACCCTCCCAAGGATTAACCACAGATTCAGTTAGACGAAGCTTCCCCGAAAGGAATTCGATTCAACGACGCTCTCTTCCGATAACTGTTTAGTGACGGTCGCAAGCCACGGAAGAGATGGACATCACACTTGTATCTTTAGGCCAGGGAGAAGAGTCTCGTGAGGTAACGTCAGCCTTTCTCAACCACCTTCGAATCAAGGATTGGAGAAGCCGTCCTCCGAAGTTCTTCTTGTGACCTGTTGAGGATAAGAGGCCGATAACTCGCTCAATCCGAGTTTGGAGAAGTTATCTCCCCCCATTCAAAGTTTGACCGGTGACCTCTTAAGGACAAGAGGCCCGATAGCTCGCCCAATCTGAGTTTGGAGAAGTCACCTCCCCCCCTTCGAAGTTCGTCTGGTGCCCCCTTGACGACAAGAGGCCCGCATCTCACTAAATAAAAGTTTGGAGAAAGTAGCACCACCCTCTTCTGGTTCTCAGCTACAACCGTGAGTAACCAAAGTCATCAGGACCCTCCCTCCCAAGTTCGCCTTTTATTTAGTGTGTATTATATTCTATTTTTGTCCTTGGGTTTGGAATTTTCTTAGTCAAGAAGTTGCAGCTAACTATTTAAATCGAACTCTTAGAATAATAACATTTGTTCCCTTGCTTAGCCTACCTTAGAGCCCGTATGCGTATACTCCCGTACACTGGAACATACTTCGACACATTACATCGATTCAACCCATCACTTTTTCAAATTGTTAAATTTATGAATGTTTTCTCTATTGGAACGAACTCTTCCACAAACCCCAGTCTTATTTTATAGAAATGTTGCAAAGAGATCAGGGCTTGTTTACCAATTGTCAACAAAAAGAACATGGCCCTTATTCAAATAGGATTCAAGCAGTGTCATCACAACTGAGCCCGTCACACCTAATTCTTTATCGATAGTAATTTCTGTACCGGTTCCAGTATAAATGATCAAATATATTACGTAAGCAGTCTTATGATCGCAAAATACAAACGTTTGTACGCTAAATTTATGTCTTTTATTTGGATTGCATTTAGTGATGGGACGATACCAGATTTTCAAGCGAGTACCGATACCGAGTACATTACTACTGTATACTCCCGATTCCGATACGAGTACCGAGTACGAATTGCGAGTAGTTATATATATATATATATATATATATATATATATATATATATATATATATATATATATATATATATATATATATATATATATATAATATATAGGTACGTGTTTGGGTATTAGTAAATACTTCTATAGGTTTCTATTCTTTTGTTTGAAGAATAATACTACTGAACAATGGGGCTTTGTTTAATTCTTCAAGCTATTAAATTACAACAAGCTATTACAAAATAGAATACTTAGGCCTCCAATTATACAACTAATTCCTTTAGCAACCAAATAAAGACAACAGAAAATATTGATGTAAACTTGAATATTAGTCGCACTTCAAACCCAATATTCTAAATAATTTTTTAAAATTCATTCTGCAATGGGTGAAAATTGAATATGAATATCGAAGGAATATAAACCAAATAACATTTATAGATAAAAGTTGTACATAAAGATTAAAGAGTATTTAAAGCTTAACTTCCAGCTGTTTAAACGAAATAAAATTTGTCGGAAAAAACGATGGAACAAAAATAGAAATTAATTGTTTGGTAGCAGATGTACGTACAATATGAGAATACGAAACGGCTTTGATTTCAAGCTAATTGCATGTATTTTTTGTGTAATAATAATTTTAATTATGACGCAAGTGATTCTTTAGAAATTCTAATATTTTGTTCAAAATTTACCCAATAATAATGGAGATGGAAATAATGTAAAATTTTCCGTCATATATGACGGCACGTGCACAGTATTTTCAAAATATTTTTGAACGGGATAAAATTATCGAAATTTACGAATATTCAGTTAATCATTTAAATAAAATCATATTATTTATACTAAACTAACTGTAGTCATTTAAATGAGTGTAATTACGGGAAGTTTTCACGTACGCCTAAACTAGTAGTTTGGCCTGTGCTTGTTCCTTTTGGTTCCCTGAAAAACTAAGGGTTTGAAAGGGTTATAAAATGTTAAATTTTGTGTAAATAAATTAGGTGCATATTATGTGATTTTTTCATGTACGGGATATAAGAATATAATAATTAGATATAATAAATATATGTTGTAAAATGATTGCATAGTGTCTTGGGAATTAATGGGCAAGTATCGGATTTTGATATCGGAAATGAGACATAAAAGTCCCGATACCACTAAAAACAGCCGATACTACCGACATTCGGTACCAACACTGAGTACTCGTCCCATCACTAATAATGATTTCACTTGAAATTATATTCGTATTTTCATCTTCACCTTCGTTCTTTGCAAGGATTTACCACATATTTAGAAAACACAACTAATCTACATCATTAAATTATCTGGATAAAGGCTTGAAATGGAAAAAAACAGGTATGTGTGGTGACAGCACTTGTATAACCCTTCCTTTATTCATGAATGTTCTCGATTGTTCAACAATAGCAGCTTTTGGCAATTGTCAAAAAATAAACTCAAATTGATAAACGATATAATATCAACAAACACGTTCATAGTGGGAAGGATGAAAACACTGAAACGTCGGAGTTGCCAATATCGGCAACTTTCTCCCGGTTTCGTGCTGCCGGCAGCAAAAATCGGCAGAAAGTTTCCGGTATTCTTGTAGTGTGAAGAGGCCTTTAAGGGTCTTGCATCAAACGTTGGTATCGAAAACTAAGGCAAACTTTTTCGATACGAGTACGAGTACCGATACCACTAAAATCGTTCGATACCATCGATACTCGATAACGATACCGAGTACTCGTCTCATCACTTATTGTATTGTCTGTAATAAAGTCTTTATCTCCAAAGGAGTAGATTTTCATCTATGCAAAGGTTTTTGAAAGGAATCAGCTTTGATATAAATTTCTGTTTAATGAGATCCAAGACAGGTTTATTTTTTTCTATCTTGCTAGTTCTTTCAATTGTATTATCGCTAAAATGTAAAAGCCTCACTATTTGCAGAAAGCGATCTGTTGACATGAGTTTTCCAAATATCTTCTGTTCGTGAAGTTCATTAGTTTACCAGTAATCATTTAGCCGGGTTTTTTTTTAATGTGACTCATGAGAAGACAAATACTCAAAAACAAGCGAATTTCGTCGGAGGACGTTTCTTTGAAGGTGGAAAGGCAGCTATTCTGTTTGTAACAATTTATTTGCTTCAGAAATTTATAATATGCATTTGATTGTGTGACTACATATTATATTGATCACATTATCGTCGATAAACTGGAGACCTGAGAAGTGTGGCAGCGGGGAATGCATAGTGCAATGTGGATGTTGTCTATCCGCAAACCTAGTTGCTCTAGCAAGAGGCAGGGGTTCAAGAATTCAAAATGATAGTGGCAATTCCCTACTGAAGTAGTATTTATGGAATATCGACAAACATGAGATCATCCGTCGATGATCCAAGTCATAGCTAGCCCCATCAGGAAAAAGGAACTTGCCTCCATGAGTAACCCTATCTAAGAGAGACAGATCTCTGGCAGATGCGGATATCCAAACTGAAGAACAATACTCAAGAAGAGGGAGAACAAAGGACCTGAAACAAGTGGTATTAATATCTTCATTATTATAGATATATGAGGCTTTACCTACAATACCAAGTTTTTGGGCAGCATTAGCAGATACATTTAAAAGATGCTTCTCAAAAGTCAGGTGAGAATCATAGGTAATGCCAAGAATCGTTAGGGATTCCCACTTAATAAGAAATGTATATCCAACACAAAGTGAAGGATCAGGCGGCTTGCTGGTACGAGATCTACTAACCAAGAGGGTCTTAGTTTTACTTGAATTAAGCTTTATACCACAACGATCACACCATATCCTATTTTTTTCTAAATCACGATTTAGACTCATGGCAACTTGGTTTCTCATTGCTGGGGACCTGACTACTCCAACAATAGTGTATTATCTGCATACTGAACAACCTTGTTTTCAAGACCTTGTACCAAATCACTTGTGTATAATAAAAACAACAAAGGCTTAAGAACACTGCCTTGTGGAACTCCAGACATAACACGTCTAGGTTCGCTTAAAACTCCATCTGCGACAACACGTTGCTGCCGATCTATTAAAAAGTCGTTAAGTAGTCCTAGGATGTAGTCACCTATTCCGAGGTTTTGTAGTTTAAAAACAAGTGCTTTATGGTTAGCACGATCAAAAGCAGCACTAAAATCAATCTGAACTAATCTAGATTCAAATCCCTTGTCAAGATTATCTTGCATACTACAAGTCAAATCTAAAAGGGCATCACAAGTACCCAACTGCCTCCTATATGCATACTGACTTCTAACCAGTAAGCCATTTAACTTCAGGTATCTATACAAGGGCCGAGGTATCAGCTTCTCAACAACCTTAGAGAGCACAGGAAATATTGATGTATACCTGCATTGACTACAATCGGCAGATAACATGCCCTTAGGAAGAGGCACAGCATTGCTCAATTTACGATTATCAGGAAAGGTGCATCGTCTAAATAAAAATATATATAATCTATTTAACTTAGGCGATAAATCAGTAGACATCTTTTTGAAAAAATAAAGGGAAAAAGTTGTCGGGATCGACTCCGCCCCAGCTGTCAAGATTGTCAAGTATCTTTTTAACATCCATTGCACGAAAAGCAAACCCAGTCATACGAGGCTCAGGGTGGGAAGTATCAGGGAAAGGAACTTCTTCAACTGACTGTTTGGCTTCAAAAGCTCGATGGAGTAACTCTGCCTTTTCTTTTGCACTAGTTGCTAGCTTTCCATTTGGCAAAAGTAGTGGGGGAATGGTAGAAGTGTTAGAGTCAAATATTTCAGATTTATCTTTAGTCCGCCACAAATGAGGCTGGCTGATTTCTGCCAACTTACTCTTCAGATTATCATTATACAATCTTTCAGCCCGATGGTAAACTCTGTAGGGAGTACGCTGAGACTGAAACATGGCTGGTTGTTTGTACGAATCCTGATAATTCTACTGGCAACATGCCTGGCCAAAACAGTAGATAATATATCATTCACCTTAGCCATTGGATGTGGGTCATATATTGCATCCGAAGTATTCAAGGCTCAACAACTCTCTTCACAACCAACCCAATCAGCCCGAGATTTAGGCCAAACTCTTCCGTTGATCGTTGCTTTCGAGATATGCTGATTAACAGCATATCCATTCTAATGGAACAATGATTTGATGTCCCCGAAATTATCCTCTTTTGAGGATATACCTTGGGAATTAGCTTTATATCCTAAAACTAAAGTGATTCTACTGAGAAAATGCACTTTGCAATATAGATATACAATCCATGCAATTTTAATCTTGCAAAGAGTTCCTCTAAAAGTTTCAAATGTTGACGTTCGTTTTAGCTTGAAATTAGTAGGCATCAAATATACGAAAAAAAGCTCAAGTCAGGCAAGACATGAATAATTAAGAATAATTGGTCATAACTTTCGGAAGGACAATGGGTCCATAGAGACCTACTGAGGAAATGATAGTCATTTTTTCAATGGATGATGGCTCAAATTGCAGTTGAAAAAAAAACGCGTCCTTTAAATAGATTTTGGATAAAACTGAACACTTTAGAGTTCAGTTAAATTGCGGTAAAATCGGTGAGAATTTCAAATGTGATTTATTCCAAATCGTATTAGGGTTTAAACGACGGCAGTTGTAGGTGACACATTGTCCGATTTCGTTACAAGATGAATTGTTGAGTCATAGAGAGGCCTACTTTGCCGAATCTTTTCTTTTAACAAATTTTTAATGTAAATTTCTAACACGCCTAAATGCTATGATGTTAAATGCTGCGGGAACTATTAGACAACTACCCTACTACAGGTCCAGTGTGACACCCTTCGTCGTCGAAGATGTCACTGTAACTCCAATCTTAACTTAAAGAGCTCTTTTTCCTTGTATCGATGCAGTACCATGTGATTTCAAAGTAGTTACTGATAAATTTCTTCAAAAATTGAAAAGAGGACTATTGTTTTCTTTGGCCTTTTTCCATAAAATCCAGGAGTTTACTTTTAAAACATCAAATAAATATATAAATATAGGCCATCACCATTTTCTTAGGCTCATTCTTGTACTGTAAGTAGAAACCCACTGGCCCAATTGGACAACAACGCCCATGTGAGAATTATAATTCTTTATTGCTACTGGTTGAGGATGCGAAGTATAACCTTTTAACTGTTTTGAAACTCTTTTTGTTGTTCCAATCGCTGATGACTCAAAATTTGAAGCAAGTGTCGTAACATTATCATCCCCATATTTTATTGCCACTACAGAATCAGATGCAGTGTTTTCTACAGTCCCCTTTGGTTTCTTTGCAAATACAGCTTCATTAGGAGTAGGAAAGTTTATCAATCTATTTTCCTTAGCAGTACCAGATGTGCATATGCCTAAATTTGCTAAATGTTTTAATAACTTATAGGATGTAGAATAATTATCAAAATATAGCTTGTAACCAGAATTTTTTGGCATATTCGTTTTATTTATCAACCTATCAACAACGTCTCCTCAAGTCCTAATTTAAAATCGCCACTCTGATTTTCATTTTCTTCTTTTCCCATGTTGATATCAAATGAATGCATAGATCCCGTAGATGAGAAGAGTGCCCAGTTTTTAAAGACAAATCTTATTAGCTTTCCTTGTATGAATTGTTTGGCATAATGCCTTTAAAAATATGGGATCATTGATTTATCAATTGAAAGGTGTTCCTCTAAAAATTTTAATTCAAGAAATCGACTGTTTAGGTAATTAATCAATGGTCTTATCTTATATAAACGGTCAGTTGCATCCATTTTATGGCTGTCATTGAAATGAAAGTGATGCAATATCATTTCAAATCTGTTACATCGAATAGCATCTGACAAAATGCTAGGACTATCAGATTCCCTAGACCAATAGAGTCTTTTATTTGGATATTTTGCATAGCCCAAGAGAAGTAACCCCCCCCAATAGTATCCATAGTTCATCAGTGTTCAAATCCAATTTGACATTTCTTTGCTAAGCATAAATCTTTGTTTGTTCAACTATTTCCTCAATAAAATGATCACTGTAAAACAATTTTAGTAGTTGTAATTCATTCTTTGCTGAAAATATGTCCTTAGGTAAACTCTCAGTTGATGGTTTAGAAGAATTTATATAAAAAAAACAGGAACCTCTGTACTCCAGTTTATTTGAATTACTTTCATTTTTTTCCTACCTTCACTTAAACTACCAGATATGTTTTCAGCCTTAGTTTCACAATTCTTATGGGGTATAAAATCACACTTTGTATTCAATAAGGTTCGGCCAACGTGATTTATATCTCCAGTAACTTCATCATCAAACAGATCTGAATCTTCATCAGTTAGACAATTTACTTCTGGTTCAGGAACATGAAAAATAATGTCCCCAGATTCTATATTATCTTCATCCTCGTCTTCAAGCGATGACAATATTTGGTGAGTGTTCAAATTCCTATAATATAAAAAAAAAATCATTGAAAAGCATAGAACTAAAAATTCAACAGTACACAAAACACAAGGTATCAAATATAAATAACTAAATACAAAATAAACAAAAATACATATAAACCACTTTATCCAACCGGCTATTTATATAGAAATAGTTATTTATATTATACAAATATCGAGCATGTGAACAAAGATGTAGTCTGACTGCATAGCGTTCGTTTTTCTGGACACCATAATATTATTCTCTGTGGAATGTATGTTTATCAATATCTTTATAAATCTATAACTTCAGCACGATAATTAACATTTCATTTAAAAAAAAGAAAAAAAGCAATATTAATAAATTAACATGTAGAAAAGTAGTAATTTACTTTCCCAGATCGAGAGGCAACACACTTACTAGACGACATCCTGAAGTAAACTGATTACATTATTCATAGAAAACGTGATAGAGAATTGTATTAAGGGTAAACTGAAACAAAGAGATAATTAATTATTACCAAACTTGTTTTTAGGTGAAAATTTTTCTAGCTTCTATTTTTATGGACGCTATGCACTAATGGGTTAAGGGCTTCGTATGCCTTTTACAAAGTCCTGCCTTGTTTCTTAATTTCTTAAGTGAACCCTTGTTTAGTCTTAATGTTGATTACCTCTTAGTTATTTATTTTACTTATAGAATAACTTTAAAAATCAAACCCAATATCATTTTAAATGACCAGAAGAAGGCGCCAAGTTGGAAGATATCTCTATTTTATCCTACGATAGATAAATTAATTTATTTCATTGTGTTCAGTTATAATTGCTGGCGTAACTAATCTTATATGGTTGCCACCCGAAACTAATTAATGCAAATTTACTTTATTACTGATGATTTTCTTGTTACTCAATGATATTTCATTTTATTATCGAAAATAAGATCTCATTATTGGCCCTTAATTTTGGTGAAAGTTTAGCTCTAATTAGAAAAGACTTGATAGACATTATTGCAGAGCAATAAGAGAGAAAAGGGAAAGAAAAGTAGAACACAAGCAATGCACAAGGAAAATAAATCTTGGCAAATGGAATTAAAAAAAGATTAAAACAGAGAAAGGACAGAAAGAAAGCAAGTATAAGAAATAGATTTAAAAAAAGATCGACACGGAAAAAGTCTTAAGTTTAGCGGAATTGTAGAAAGAACAAGTATGTCTCAGATAACGAAGCTCCTCACTCTTTGCGACGCCGAAAATTAAATATAAATTTTTTGAGGATGGAGACGACCTAATTTCTTGATGTCTTCTTCGATTTGATAAGATTGTTAGCTTCTGTAGGTGGCCGAAAGAAATCTCTTGCATATAACTGGGCCATTTGTATAGAGATAAAGTAATGTCAATTTGTTTCTAGTTTACCAACGGATTTGATCAATGATTACGATCGTCCTAAAAATGATCTGCTTTCTTGTTTTAAAAGCCCTATGGAATATTATAAGAAATCATTCCGCTCCATGCGAATAGATAAAGGAAACTTTATTTAATTTTCAAACAAATTAACTCTGGTATATAAATATTGATTTAAAAGCGAGAAGGACTCGAATGATTATAATAGTATAAGACACATAGTTATTAAAAATCAATTACCCCAATCTTGATAAAACTAAGGAAAATTTTTTTGAAGAAAAGGAATGCGAGTAATTATTAGATAGTGGAACTAGCAGATACGTAATGTATGCCTAAGTGTAAAATACCAAAGTTTATAGAAGAACCCCAAGGCAACCAGAACAACAGCAGAGTTGCAAACCACAATCCCCTCCCTTGCCTTTCAAAATATTCAAATGGTATAGTTAAGGTTTAGAAAACACGAAAATAAATTGGCCCCCAAAACCCAGTCACCGTCAAATTTATAACCTCAAATATGCGTTTTGGTTGATGATCCCATCTTAAAAAATGCTGAATTAAGGGACACAGAGACTTGCTAAATAGTCGATTATTTGGGAAATAAAAACATGCTTCTCATCACAAAATCTTATCTATTATCAAGTTCTGATTTGTTCCAAGATAATAGAAACATAAACAGAGGTAATTAAACAAAGTGGTGAATCTAGTTCAAATGAACCCAGAATAAAACTCTATAGTCTGTCTCTGTCGCTGAAGCCTTGGTTAAAGTCATTTTTGTATAGGTATTCCTGGAGAAATTGCCAGTGACACATTAACTCAAGTTACTGCAGAACCATGCTTGGAGAGATTCACAAACTAGTGACAATCAAACTTCTGTTTATAACTCCTTACCGCCCACAAGATAAAATCCTCTCCGAACGTGGTTGTAAGATCATTTTACCTAAAGGGTTGCATTAGGCTTCCAAAGGACTATCTTAGATATATCGCAGCACTCACCTTTATTCGCAGTTCATGAAATTCCAAACAATATCCTAAAGTTTTCTTTTTAAGTTACTTGTCGCGAATTTTTCAATTATGAACTTGGTCATTGGGAACAATTTGAACAATTAACTGCGAGAAAAATAATTAAATTAAATTTTAAATGAAAAATAATGACTGTAATATAAACTTAGTAAAAGAGTAAAAATCTCCACTTACTTGCTCTAATATGAGGTGGATATTAAATATCTCATTCATAGTGTCTAAGTATAATATACCTAAAGGATCCTAATATGAAGTTATTGTTAGTAAATGACAGCTAAATATATACTTAACCTGTGAAATGGCGATTATTCTTGATCTTGGAGCGAGATAATGGCTTATTTATCCATTAATATTATGAGACTTAAAACAAAATAGCTAATTTATTATTATACGGCTTTGCACGTCCTATGAACCAAAACTTGACAACTTGCGGAAATTTTAATAGATATTTATCAGGGTCTGTATTTACGTCTTGACACTGAGTCGTAGTAGCAACCAGAAAAAGCTGCTTCTCGGTACACCAGGAGCTGTGCTAGGTGGCAACTCGAAACAATACACTTTCGCAAAACGCAACGCCGACCACTTAATGAAAGTTAATTAACCCGAACTATTATTATTACTACTCCCAACTTACTTTAATATAACAACAAAAGGATATGGAATTTAAAGGAATGTCTATTTAAAATTCCCACTTTCGTTTCCGGGAGTAAAAAATTTACATTACTATATGGCAGGAGAAATTTTGGTCTTCTTGCTATTTACGGATAACTTTGGACAAGCAAGAAGATAAATCTTAGAAACATAAAATTGCTTTTGCCAACGCAGAAGTAAACATAAAGAAATAAAAAAAGTATTAATAAAAAGTCTCAAACATGTTATAAGCCTAGGAATATAGTACAATTATACATAAGCTCCTAATTTGTTCAACCAAGTTTTTATTTTGATATACTCAAGAAAGACAATTATATTGCATTGGGAAGCATTTGCGTTTCTCGTATCTCCACAACAAATGTAGTCGTATAGCAGAAAAGACCTAAAATAAATATTTCCTCCATAAAGCCTAAATAATATTGCTTAATACTATCACAATACAAAACATTGTACAATAAGTTTCAGTGTCATTAAAAAACATAGATCTCATGTGTATTTTATTATGATGTTGAGTGCGTTTAATTCGAATTTGATAACAAAACTTTCCCATTACGTAATTTTTTTTAGAAATTGCCGATTTAATAATTATGCAATTGATACTGATTTCCACGATACCATAAATGTATTTCGCTCCCAAAGTCAGATTAAATATGTCTATTGTAATTAATTCATGAATATATAATAAATAAGCCTGATTGTTACATAATATTATGTATTAACCTACATTTTAGGAATTTACTCCTTTGTTCGTAAGACGTCCCAAGTGTGTTAAGCTACAGGTTTCAGCAGAAGTCAGCCAGCATAGCAGGGCTCCATTTTCCATTATACCTGTTTTCCATCGACGCTATATTTTGATGGAACCTCTCCATGTTCATAACACATCTCCTGCATTCACTGGGAAGAAGGACAGATGAGAATAAAGAAAGTGAATCTTCATTGATATATTGAAGCTGGTATCTTGCTAGCACTTGATTAGGCTTTCCACTATAAGCTCTCGCTGGGCACCTTAGTGATTTCCCAGAAGTCCTTTGCATACATCTTTAATCCATTGTTGCCTCGAAGTACTCATTAGCCATAAGTTGACGAATCTGAAGGCCTACGAATATGCTTTTTTTAATCTTGGCATCACTTATTTTAGGGAAGATCGTTTTGAAGTACTGGAAGCATGGCTTGTTATATTGCAGTGCCTTGGTAAATTGCTTCATTAGGTCTAGTCTGATATGCTGTGGTGGTAAAATGATTTTCTCCTTCTTAACTAGTGGCTCATGAATTACGTCATGGCATCCAGGCGTCATCGTTTCCCGAGGTGACCATTCTGAGCCTACATAAAGTTTTGATCTGGCTGTACCGTTCCACTTGCAAAAGAAGCAAAAAAACTTAGTGTATCTTGTTTGTTGCCCATTAAGTAGAGCTATTACTTTTAACTTATGCTATCTAGAATAAAAGCAAGGTTCTCATAAGTCTCTTTTTAAAATGACTGGGTGAGTAACTGGAACTGAATTTATAGTGTTCTCAATGTGCAATAGAACCACTTTTATGCTGTAAAAGGATGCATCTATGAATAGCCTCCACTAATTTGGTTCCTAGGTCAGCTCAAGTGCATCTTATAGGCCTCTGATATCATTACAATAAGTTAAGTTGTTTTCATTAGTGAAGAATTGCTGTAGATCTACAGAACGCTTCCTATATTCTGTCATTCGAGCATGTTCATTAAACAGCTTCCATTGTTGCAGATGTTAGGCCAGGAGTTCACTCTGTTGCTTAATAAGTGTTAGATCACGAACTAGATCGTTGAGTTCCAGTTTGCTGATGAGGTGTGGTTTCTTGTTAGATTCAAGCTGTGCCACATATCGTGTATCTTGAGATTCTGAATCGTCTGAGTTGCTCGTGTCATCACTTGGTAGTTCATTGGGTGGCTCTCGTACAGGGAATAGCACTTGAATGTAGAACAGGGCGAATAGCAGACTGAAGATCTGGATGCATGATAGATTTCTTGCATTTTCTCTTGCGACCTGCAGTGAACTAAAATAAAATCCCACTAAAAAAGGATATTACTGGCTGTGATCACTTGCAGAAATAGTGTAAATACAACATAGTATGTATTTTGATCTTTTTAATTTTTTAATTGGTATATCCTCGAAAATATATTAAAGACCAAGAGAGACAACACATTGAATACCCAACTTTAAAATCTGTTAAGCAGAAGTAGCAATCCACTGAATGGTCGTTTGCTCCCTCCTGATCATTGGTACGCCCAACCTCAGGCCAGGCAATTTGCCTTTCACCCAGGCAGAAAGGGAACTTGTGCACCTGGCACAACATATGTGAAATGCCTAGCGTTTGTCCTGGTCACCAACTTTATATCAAAGGTAGAGCTCATAAATTTTCTTCACATGTTTAGTCAACCCTCTCTTGTATGTTCTTAATGTAACTGATCCACATATATAACAGAAACTGTCTGGTGAATTTTTGCATTCTCTAGGCATTTTAGCTCTGTCTCATCTAAATATAAATCACTGTAGTATATGAAAAAATAATATAAATAGTAACAACAATAAATAACTTACGAATACCTCATTAAAATTATATCAAAATTTGGTAATAACTTTTAGAGTTGTCAGTTTCGACACAATCCTGTTTTCATTTTATCCTTACGGAACCATCAGTGTATTAACATAAGGAAGATGGTAATTTACGAGAAACTGGAGGGTCGCAGAGAGAGACGGATGTTATATTCGTGATTTACGCAAAAATACCCCTAGAAAAGATTATTCTCTTTTCCGTTTTTTGTTCATTGTTGTACAGTGTAATTATTGATGAAAATAAACTTGTAGACAAGTCTGTTTTGAAATACAGGGAATGATTAAACAGACAACTTTATAAACAGAAGATAATTATGAAAGATTAAGCAAAAAATTATAAATCTCTCTAGAGTTTTTTGCTCCTCAAAACTACTCTATTTGAGGAACTCAGTCCCTCATTTTTTAGGCAATCGTGTAAATTGTGTTAATTTTCGATTCCGTGTAATATTCTTGCCTTAACTTAATCCATTTAATAAAACGCTGATATGCTAAAGTAAATCAGGGCGTAAGAAATTAATACATAGGGGGGAACTTTAACTTTAAATTGACTAGCTAACTATGTATGTAATCACTAATTAAAGCATCACACCCAATCCCAAACGAACGCATTGTCCTTTCATTACTACAGAAGAAGAAGTCTACTCCTAAAATTCAGAAAGATAATCTGAATAATTTATTAAACATACACGCAATTTCCAAATTAAAAAAGCGTCATAGCATCATAAAAATCACTAGATCTTAGAAAATCTACGAATAAGAGTAAATTATAAAAAAAGTTGAGCTAATAAGATGATAATATTGAGCTCTTAATCAAGTTGGTGAGATAAAAATTAAAGGCAAAACTAATTCAACCAAATCTGGAACAAAGTTAATATTTGGGGAAATATTTCAGCAAAACTTTGCAGAGTTAAGATAGTACAATAAAGGTGCTGAATCAAGAGTAAAGATTTTTTGCCTAAAAACAATATTAAAACTACTTGCAGTGTATTTTATGAGAAAAAAAACTCTCTGAATTTTCTGTTTGCGAGGCTCTGGTTTTTAAAAGCGTGCTAGAGGACTTGTGTCGAAACATATTTTGTTAAGTATAGTAGAATAAATCACCTTGGAATATACAAGCAAAATTTAGTACACCTAAACTTACAATGTAAGTTCTATGATTACTGGAAGGTTTAGTGATTTAAATGTTAAAGTTTAATCACAGTAAGAAATCAAAAGGATGTGTGTAAGAATAGTGCGCCGAAAAGAGATGAACTTCTGAACTTCAATTAATGTAAAATTTTAGAATGCTCTGTTTATATTATCATGAAGTCCATTAACCTTTTTATCATAAGGAAATCTGAGATACAATAGTCTATTGGATTGCGGCATCAATTTTTATTTCTGATGAAATTAGGGTTATTTTGTACTTGATGGTTCCTGGGCACTAGGCATGCATGAAAAGGTGCTGAATCTTCATGTAGAATGTAGCATTTATCAAGATAGAACACCCCAAAATCTGTAAGTTGCTCATTATCAATCAAGTAAGCAAGAAATTTCACTATTTTTTATTCTTGATTGATATTTAACAGGTGTACACAATAAAATTCATTCTACAAAAGTTTTACTTCCGTTTGACAGATTGTTTCACCCCCAAAACTCTTCAATAAAAATCTTTAGATTTTCAAGGAAAACTCCGTTGAACTCTAGCTTTTAGTGCAGTTTTATCAAAAGTCTTTAATTGCGAATCTAATTGCCGCAAGACAAAAAGGCGAAGAGTAAGCTGCCCAAATAAGAAGAGTCCAATCTGAACTTATTCGAAAGCATTCTGCGCTTATCAACTACCAAAATGTTTCTCTGCAAGGCAATGAACTACGACACATCATACGTGTAATGCAAGATACATTGAATATTTTAAGTTTAGTGCTACTACTTCACCCTTCATAATCTCTTAACTTCGGCTTCGAACTGGTATTTGTTTAACTCGACCGTTTCCTTTAACTTGTATTTGACCGACGACTCACCTGGGAGGATTATATTCGCAGTTTTAAGGTCTCTAGTGCCGCGTGCCCGGGGCGTTAACAGGACTACTGCCTTACTTTTTATTGATTCTTTGTTCGTCTGACGCTCGACTACGGATGCGAGATATATATATCCGCAGCCGAGTGTGTATTTCGGAAGGTGGAGTCGATCCACCAGACTTGCCTACGCTTGGTAACCGGAGCCTTCCGCACCTGTACGCGCGAGCCCGGCGGCTCCCTCAGTCGCCAATTGCTCTCACTGCATCTGCAGCTGAACTCGACCGTGCCTATGCCGCCATAAGACGCCAATCATACCCTGAACCCTTTAGGTATAGGGCTAGGAATCTCCTTCGAAAGCTCGGTATAGCTCTTGGGCTGGAGGTACCCTTGGTTCTGCCTAGGATGTCACCATGAAGGGTACCACCTTTGACTATTTTTCGCCACGCTTTTGCTCCCAAAGCTACTACAGAGCCGGGAGTATTCCGTTTGGCCTTTTCGGAGCACACTCCGTGTCACGCTGAAGCTGCGAAAGTGTATACGGATTGCTCTAAGTCCCAAAAAGGGGTCTGTTTCCACGCCATATCTTTTCTGTTTGAAGTCAACAGGGCTCTGCCAGGCGCTTCCGCTGTCTTCATGGATGAGCTGGCTGCTCACCCATGGAAGATACTCGATGAGGAGGTTCTGGCTCTAAAACAGATAATGTTGGAGATCTTTGTTAAAGATTGGAAGAAGAATGGAATAAAACACTCACAGAGAATGCGACAAATTAGTGAAGTTCTACGGCTAAAGATGTGCTAATTTATATTGTTTTCTGGAAATGGTTGGTTGAGGATAGTTTTAGACGCATTTCATCTTTAAATACGCATTAATTACCTCTTAACATTTTATCATATGTTTTATGAAATAAAACTTGAAAAATACCATAAACAAATGTGAAAGAACTTGATAGAGCAAGTTTTATGAAAATTAAAGGATTATTTCAATATTTTGTATATTTTGGAATTTTCTTTTCTAGTTTGGGACGGTATTTTAAATTAAATAAGTAAAGAAAAGTCGACTAAAAACCTTTTATGAGTTAATTTATTCTAAATAACTTTTCATTTCGTTTATATAAATAATATCAGTAGGTTTATTTGAACCCGAATTTTATTTTATTTTCATATTCCGAAAATAGAAATATATAGAAACTTGGGGGAGTAAATGGACTTAAAAGTATCCTGAAACATTAAGATAAATAAGGTTCCTTTTGTGTCACGAGACCTCAATACCTATCTTGAGTGCATTTCTGATTTGGCTCAAATTAGTCTTTAAATATAAATCTGCATTTCTTTTATTTATAACTTTCTAAGGATTTATTAATTGTTTCTTTCCTTTTTTCAGTGAACCTTTCTACTCCAATCGCAAGGGAAAAGATTCATTCTATTGGGCCATAAACGGGCTCCTTCGTTTAAAGATTTTCCACTCACTGTCTTCGTTCTTCCCTAGGGTGACGTAGCGCATGTTGCGGTCACTTGAAGAAAGGTTAAATGGAAGCATCTTTCTCAAGTACGAAAACTGTGGCACTTTTGAATTATTAAAGTTTCATTGTAATATTGTGAATGAGTTTTGTGACCAAATTCTCACCTATTTTTTCTTTCATTGTTAATGTAAGAATGAGTTTGAATCGTATTAATTTCTGTGTTCTGACAAAATGTAAATAAACTAGCCTTACAACCCTTCTTAATTATTTACCTTTAAAGTCTGTTTAGACCTTAAGGCAATAATATATATACGTATCTTTTCAGACACATTTTCATTTCTTAAAAATGCTTACACTAAACTACGAGTAGCTAAAATTATTTGGGATCATGCAAAATAGGAGGAAAATATATGCTATTAGATGGCCAAAGTGTGTAATCGTTTTTCAAAATGTTAGTCTCACTTCTTCATTCGCCTTCTTTAGGAGGTTAGTTAATCAAGCTAAGTTCTTCGGCGATTTCTTTTAGAGTTGGGTCCTTCAGTTCTTTGGGGATATATTGGTTTACTGATTCAGCATTTTTGTATTCATGCCATTCTGCCTTTCCGTAAGCTTTTTGAAATCTGTTCGGATTTAGATCCGATTCTTTTTGATTGGGATAGGAATTGCGGTGTAATTACTACAAGGTATCAATTATACGTTCCACGTTATATAGGAATAGAACGTTATCCTCAGCTAGGCATATATCTATTTTTGTCGCCGTTCTTCCAGTAATAAACGTAGAGAAATTAATACCAATTCATTGGACGATGTGTCGATCCAACAATAGTTCAAAACAGCGTTCATCCCCATCATTCAAGTTGTAGCCTGTTTCCCTAGATCAAACTTTAATATCACGGAGGAATATAGTGGGGCTTCTTCCTTTAAACAACCAGATGAATTTGGGATGGAGAGAAAGTCCCATCTCGGTGGCACATTCTTCCCATCCCAACATTCTAACATTTGAAACATATCTGTATATTAATAAGTTTCTATTCTTGATGTTGTTTCTTAGAAGCCTCATAAAATAAAGCAGAGTTTTTCAACTCTTTTTATCTCACGGCACATCAAGCCAGGGCTTAATATGATCGAGGCACACCATCAGTATTTAAGAAATATATTTAATCATATAATAATAAATGCAAATAATGTTCATAATCTAGGCATGCTAATCATTTATTAATTTAAGACAAAAACAGCAAGAAAAAGTTGAAAGAAAAATCCAAATCCCATTAAACAAACCTATAAACTTATTTAATTAACAAAGAATAAACACAACAATGAAAAATCAGAAATAGTATTTGCCAAACACAAAAAATTTAAGGATTAAACTTCGTAAATTTCTCATTTATTAAGCAATTATATATCAATTGTAAACATAGCCTTAATAACATACCTTCTTTAAATCTCCCGTAGCACACTTGTGTCGCTTTAAGAATCAATCTTCTTAAATTTCTCACACTTAATAAAAATTTATATATTAAATATAAATACCAAACTTATAAATCTTCTTTACTAGGGCCACATTTACTTAGATAAAATGAACTTTGAGAGCTTCTGTTTTTGTCTCAAATCGTGGCCGGAGAGTAATCGCAGGGATATACTTTTCATGCTACTCTTCTTGTTTGTGGTCCAGGAGGTGGGCGATGCCTATCTATTTTCCTGAAAACAAAGGGGGATTATTTTCTACTTCATATCTTTGCCTGCCGCTATTAGTCCTTATCTGCATGTTGAATAAACGCAACCTGTGACTTTCTTACTAACAATAGACCTGCCCCATAAGGCATCTCTTAAGATTTTGGGATCCTTCCTCTAGGAAGACTCTTAGTTTGCATTCACTAACGTGACTACCTTCCGAAGTTCACTTGAAAGAAAGGAAATGAAAGTTTGTTTACTTAAGGTTAATCCTTCTTCTGGTAGTCATCCCGCTCACTAGCTCCAGGAGCTTTTTCCAATAAAATTACTCCATGCATAAATCTCTGCTTTCTTCTATAATATCTGTTGTGTTCTCTTCCAAGAAATATTCTCTTTTTATGGTTCAGTAAATATTTTACCAGAATTGCGCTGCTGCGGTAACCGTGTCAGATTTAGTCCGTCACAGAATTGTAATTCCATTTCACTAGACATATATTACCTTCCCGAGATGTATACCCATTCATAGCGCAGTATATATCCAATCATTTAAGAGAAGATTCACAAACTTTGCCGATGCAAGTTAATTATAAATAAATAATTAAAATAAAGTCCGATGGCTTCTTCATTGTCATAATAACAGATCCTTAAAGCCCCAAATAACTATCATTCAGGAAGGATCTTAAATTTTCTATGATAAATAATTAAATTAAAAAACAGCACTAATTCACTAAAGTTAAAAAACTACTTTAAGCCTTATGAAATTTTGATTCCTATCATCAATTGGTTCATTTTTAATTTACCTTTAAAAGGAATCCTTATTTCTTGATCGATGTAGTTTTTTATGCTCTATTGATAGAGATAACATTAAATATTTATCCATATTTGTCCCAGTTTCCAGAATCTATGGCTATACCGTCACCTTTGATTATTTTGCATTCGATTAATATAATGAAGATTGTTATGCAACGCGCTAAACCAATTGGAGGTTTTGGCACCTGCAATTGAATGGAAGAGAATAGAGTTTATTTCATCATGTAGACCAAAGAAACTTTGTAATTCACTTAGGGTTGCATTTATTTTCTTTCTTTGCTGTGCTGTAAATTGTACACCTGTAAATATTTACAAAAATAATTCTTTAAAAATTCAGTGATTTAATTGTGATATTAACTTATAAATATTGTCATCATCTGTTTCTTCACAGCTGCTTAAAAATCCTTTTTCAACTCTGGTGATTTGTTTTCACTTACGTGCTACAATTTCTTGTTTTTGAAATAATATCTTAATTTTCGGGAAATTTACCACCCAATATATTATTTCAGTTCTTTTTTTTCAAATAAATGTGTCTAATTACTTGAAAAAAACATCGAAATATAAATCATTTCTTTCGTTTTATTCAAGTAAGGTTGAATCTGAGTTTCAAGCATTTTTCGTGATAGTCATTCGACCTTCTGAGAGATAGAAATAATACTTGTTATCATATTATCGTATGATTTATGAAGTAAAAAAGTCGCGGCGCTAAACTTTCAATATCAACAAACAAAAGTGACATCAAGTATTAATACAGGTTTTCTGAACTTGCAAACAAATATCAAGGTGTATCATATATGATAAAAGCCTTAAAACTGAACTAAAATGAAAGAAAATTGACGGAAAAATTACTTTCGTAATGTGAGTAGAAAAAATACAGTAGAAGTTGACCTCATACAACGTTATTCGCAAAATCAACTTTCAAACTAAAGTTATCTATCCGGAAACAGAAAACGTTTGACGACTGGATGTTCCTTGAATTCTGATTGGCTACTCTATTCTGGCAAAAGGAGAGAAGCCTAAAAAATGTATGATACATCATACAAACTCACTAATAAGGATAGGCATAGCCATTCATCACAACTCACAAACCGATCTCTAACTATAATTTTCTATTTGAGGTAGCTACATGCACTTGAATGCATATAATCTTGCAATTTAATCTACCAGAACATATGAAAAAATCAGTTATCTCTCATGTACCTGAAAGGATACCGACCGAATGTGCCTTTTGAAATTCGTAGCCGAATTTTCTGATAACCTTCAAGCCTCCATATTTTTTCAACTTGCAGATTTTGATTCGAGAAATATTTATTTCCGCTCCTTCAAATCACTAAATCGCCCGAATTTGATCGTTTACCTAATGCTAAAATTGAAACAAATCAAGTATCTGATAAATCAGCAAATAATTATGCAAACGTAGAGACGAAAAAGAGTTATTTAAAGAATTTATTTTTTTAGGTTAGTGTTACTTATCTGCTATATCTGAGATCTAAACTTCCTCCATTTACACTTCTAGTATATACCCGTGGTTTGGATCCCACGTTAATCAGTAGGTTCCTGCTGAGAAATAAAGCCATGTTAATTGAATGAAGATCGCTGGTAAAACTGCTATTATTAAAAGAAACTATATATAAATATGTATATATAAGGTTTTTCTACAAGTAATGTTGCATTTTTCATCATATTCATCCTTTTTTATTGATATAAATAATCGAAAACAGATTTGTTTTTATACTAACCTAATCTACTAACTTAAGACTTGCATCTCGAAATCATTAAATGATGAATATTATGGAAATGTCAAAAAAGGCCATTCACAACATTTCTTAGGAGTTTAGAAAAGACAACAATAAAATAAAAGAGTATAACTTGAAATAAAATTACAGCAGAATGTTTGTGTCAACTATACACTGCATGACCAATTAGTGTAAACCAATACCAAAAATGGTTTTCCACTTTGCCTCAGTGAATCTTAGTTTTACAAATGATCCCCGGAAGGATGACTAGAGAAAGTTGATCAAGATCTTTTAAAAATAACAGTGGAATAAAATATGATGGTAAAACTCGAATAATTGCCTGAAAACTAAATTGAACTCATTCCGCTGCATCGCCATTTAAAGGCGATAGCAAAGGTTTCAAAATTGGGACAATAGATTCCCCACGACCGGTCAGAGGTACACTTGCAACAAAAAATCAATATTTGTCCATCTCCTTTCTCGAATAAAAAAAGAACCAGTTTTTAGTACGATTGTTACAGGAAACGAAAAATGGATTATGCACATTTATAATACACGTTCTAGAAGCTAGACAATGGAGTATATATTATTTATGGCAAAAACAAGTCCATAACGAAAAAGGGGCCTCGTCTACCGAAAATTACTTTATGTGTTTGGTGAAATATGAATGGCATAAAGAAATTTGAACTTCTTACCCCTGAATTAGACTATCACCAAAGAGATTTACTGTGATTAGTCAGGGGGTTTACAAGCAGGACTCAAAGAAACAAGGCTAATATTAATCAATTCAAAAAGGGTGCTCAATCATCAAGAGAATGGGTGATCTCAGATCGCAATAGATACCATACAAAAACTTAACAATCATCCATACTAACCCGCTCAGCAGCATCAGGTAATTTCCTTTTAATGTGTTTAGTGAATCAATCACCTAAGGAAAATGAACATAAAAAAGAGGCGAAAACAAACTTAAAGAACAGTTTTAAACCCAAATCAAACGATTTTTAGAAACATGGCATCGAAAATTGAAAGAAAGATTGAGATTAAAGGTAAAAACTGGTTGAAATTTGATTACTTATTAAAAATATAAATAAATATTTAATTAAATATGGTCAAAGAGTTTTATGATTTCTAGCCTTAAAATTGTGATAAAACTGAAAAAAATACTCCATTCTTTATGTAAAGACCTGATATTGGTATTTTTATCAAGAAGTAGCTGACATAAATCACATGAGATTTGGTTCATCCGTTCACAGAAGCCATTACTCTAGACATGTTAAGGGGTTGTGAATAAGTTTTAATAGTTAACAACTTGTGGATTTCGTTCTCAGTTCCTAAGTAAATTCCCTTCCTCTGTAGCTGATAATTTCTTGAGGAATATACTTAGACGCAAAAAAAAGTAACCAACACTTCAGCAACGGAGATAAGAGTCTATATATTTAAGCGGAACTGCTTCGGGAAATTTGGTTGCAAAAGACATCACCGTTAAAATAAATTGGTGGCCATCCGAGGAAGGGGGAGAAATAGGACTCATCATGTCCATAGCTACCTTTGAAAAGGGCGTGGTAACTATCTCGGAGTTTGAACAGAAAAGATTTGACCTTATATTTGGGTGATAATATTTGACATGTTTCACAAGACCTGCAACATATGTAATATCTCTTGGTTAGAATAAATTTTGGAAAACTTTAATTTCAGTTTTTTGTGTGAGAAGTGTATTGCAGTTGGAACTTTATGAGCTAATTTTTAGATGAAAACTGGCATATGCTGGGTATTATTATTTTTTATGGCGGATTTCCTGAGTTTTCTTAATGCTTCTGTAAAATCTATATGATCGATGTTCATACTTTTCATACCTAAATGTCTCACCGGTCTTTGTTTTATCTAAAATGTTCTTGTCTGCCTTAATTCTTATCTATTCTGAAACAATGGAACCTGTTGGATGAACATGTTCGGATTACAGTATTTAGGAAGCCTTAGGCAAAGCTACAGCAATTCTTTACTTTCGAAAACAACTTGACTTGTTGTAATGATATTAGAGGCCTATTCATTACCCTTGAGCTGACCTAGGAAGCAAATTAGTAAAGGTTATTCAGAAATGCTTTCCTTTACACCGTAAAAGCAGTTCTGTTGCACATTGGAAACACCATGCCTTCAGTTCCAGTTGTTTACTCAGTCATTTTAAGAAAGACATATGAGAACCTTGCTTTTTTTCTAGACTGCATAAGTTACAAGGAGCATTACTGGTTAATTTGAGCGGACTTTAAACTAGTAGCCTTAATTAATGGGCTACAAACTCGACGCAGCAGGTTTATGTGCTTCTTTTGCAAATGGGACAGGAGGGCCAGATCAGAACATTATGTACGTTCAGAATGGTCATCTCAGGAAACTATGATTCCTGGATGCCATAATGTAATTCATGAGCCACTAGTTAAGAAAGAGAAAATTATTTTACCACCACTGCATATAAAACCAGGCCTAATGAAGCAATTTATCAAAGCATTGCAACATAACAAGCCATCTGGCCAATACTTCAGAGCGATTATTCCTCAAATGAGTGATTCCAAGATTAAAGAAGGCATTTTCGTTGGCCCTCAGATTCGTCAACTTATAGCTGATGAGGACTTCAAGGCAACAATGGATGAAACTAAGCTAGCGGCCTGGCGTGCATTCAAAAATGTATCTGAAGGACTTCTAGGAAAGCACACAGGGCACCAGCGAGAGCGTATATTGGAGAGCCTAATCAAGTGCTACTAAGATCTCGGATGCATTTTGTGACTTTCTTCATTCTCATCTGTCCTTCTTACCATAGTATGTAGGAGATGTGAGTGATGAACATGGAGAGAGGTTCTATCAAAATTAAGCGTCAATGGAAGACAGGTATAAGGAAAAATGTATCCCTGCTATGCTGGCTGACTTCTTCTGTAACCTGAAACGTGACACACTTGAGACATCTTACAAACGAAGAAGTAAATACTAAAATGTAAGCTAATACATAATATTATGTAACAATAATGCTGATTCATTATATATTCATGAATTAATTA